>JASDQU010738847.1:162183-190901 GCA_032191745.1 Picea mariana
TCTGTTTGCTTTAAGAATCATTTAGAGATCTGTTATAGATCTACTGTTAGAGAACTGCTGTTATATATTTAGAGGGTTTTAATTTCACAGTTTGGGATCTGAGTTTTGTTTCTCATCGTTTGAGTTTACTAGTATTGGATGAGCTTTGTCTATTCAGCCTTGTTTTCTTATACTGTCACTTTTCTATTGACCTATATGCTGTCTATGCTTCAGATCTAAAGGGTTTTTGCTTTGAAATTTAAAGAGACTGCTGTTTTTCAAAATTACCCTAATATTCTAACATGTTGGTAAAGGTAGGTTGCCAAAGTAAAGTCTACCTGCAAGAGAGTGTTAGACATGCACGAGACAAGATAAAATATGGATATACGAGCCAAATAATCAAATGGACAAGCAAGTGAAGCTTGTTGTCCTATATTGTAGCAGTAAACAAGAATATATATCATTAAGTAAATGATAACAATAACTACAAAATGTATCGCCAAAAGTCTAGCAAAGATGCAAGAGACTAAGCTAGCAATTACTAGTTTAACTCAAGTGTAATAAAGACTTTAGTGACAATAGAGCCCTATTTCAGAGAATTATTGTTACAGCCAAATGATAGTAGCAAACTATTGCTACAGCAGCAAAATCAAACCACCAAAATTAGCAAGTAAACTACCCGAAAGATAGCCAACCTCAAGTAGATTAAGTGTAGTGGCTTCCAAACAAATTTCAAAGGTTGAAAAGTGAATAAAAGAAATAATTTAAGTGAGTTTACTGCAGCCCTAATGGCTGTAGCATAAAATTATTACAGCAGCAAGAAAAATACTTAGCCAAGCTAGATGCCCTAGGGGCTCTCAAGCAAGCCAATAGCATGTAGACTTGAATCCACTTTAGACAAAGGAAATATCTCAAAAAAACATGTTTTCCAATGCAATGATTTTATTTCTCCAATGCAATTTTCAGATTTGTGCTTTTAATCTATTAGGTAATGGAGTCTTGGTCGTATGAGTTGAATCCACTACTTCTCTAGGGATGTAAGCCCTTTTACTCCCTAGAGCAAGAGAATCCAACAAAGGTAAGTCTAGGAGGGTGTAAGCCCTTTTACTCCTCCTAGCAACCTTGTGAAAAATGACTTATCAATTAACAATTAAGATGAAACTTGGTGGAGGGTTATGCCCTTATACTCCTCCAGGGGTTTTAGACAAGAATAGCATGAAACAAGAAGAAATTAACAACAAATACAGAAAATTCCTTACCAATTCCACAAGATAGCGAGATAAAACCCAAAATTTACCGAGTAAATTTCATCCACATGCAAAGATAAGCATCCAAAAAAGTAGAACAAGAGAGAGATATAGATCAAATGCCCAAAGAGGGTGCATATTTCAGCCAAGTAGTTTTCTCAAGTGAGAGAGCTATGATAAAAATGAACATAAATGGTCTTTATTTATACAAGACCTCAATAATATGTTTTTCCACATAATCTTAGGGTAAACCACAAAACAAGGGGGCCAACAACCTTAGTTTTGCCCCTTTACAAATTTAATTTGATTTTTACACAAGAAAACCCTAAATGTGACGTCAAGCCCTAATTGGGTGACGTTTTGGCAGTTTTGGCAAGTCGTTGAGCTTGAAGAGGATGTCGTTGGGCCTCCAAAGGCCATATCTACATGGTGCAAGGGCTTCACTCCATCAAAAGGTGCCAATATTCTAGCAAGTCATCACTACCACCATCAAACCCTAACCCTAGTCAAGACGTCAAGCCCAAGAAGTGTGTTGTAAGGCCTCTAAAGGCAAGTTGTTGGGCTAGAAAGGGCTAGGTGTCAACCTCCAAGGTGTCCTCTCTTGCCTCTAAAGGTAACGTCCATCATCTGTCAGCTCCCAATGTGTGGGTCATGGCATCCAACCTGCGGGCTTCCTGCCCCGATGAAGGCCCAAGCTAGGCTTGTTCCTCCAAAACATCCACCAAGCAAGGTCCTGCAAAGGCAAATGAATGTGCCCTCCAAGGGTCTCAAGTCAAATGTATCATGGCAAGTAAATCACATTTAATACAAGAGCCACCTAAACAAGTGCATCAAAACTACCTTCTCAAATTAAACAGGTGCTCAAAGACCCTATGCAACTTGTCAAGTTTAGGTATCGGAGGGTTGTCAAGGTGACCTATTGGGTGAGTCTTTCCTCAAGTCAAGGAGTGTTTCCTAGGTGGACCCTCTCTAAGTCAAGTAAAGAAGATGGAGTGGATGGGGGTAAGACTTTTTGGCCATGGGGTTCAAGACATACAAGGGTTCGTACTGTCTCATTTATGGGTGCCTTTGTAGAGGGTGTGTTGCACCTTCGTTTTCAATGCAACCTTTTTCCAAACCCATTTATTTGCCATTAGTTAATTAAAGTCCAGAACAATTGGGTAACTTAAAACTTGAAAGGAGTACCACAATGTCACTTGAAGCTAGAGGTACACTTAGTGTAGTATGCATGGAAAGAAAGGGACACCGCATGCGTGTACACACCTCAACAAGCGGAACATCTATATAATGTAAAATTGTTTTTGCAGGTCTTCAATTCTTTTAAGAGAAACGTTTCATTGTTCTCAAGACCTCTTTGGGCGAGCATCTAGAAGGCTAAAATTTTGGCTTTTATCTTTTGCCAGCTACATTCCCTCTAGACCTTCAGCCCCTTCTTCCCATGAAATGAAGTACAATCCCTTCTTGGCTCAGTACACCCGAAAATCCCAAAAGATAAGGAGACGAAAAGGATGAAGTGTGAAAAATGATAAGTATGATCGGGAATGGTACGATGACTCATCAATGAGACCACCCAATAGCAAACCTTTCCCCAAGGGTGACCACTTACTAGGGCACAATGTCAACCACCAAGGTGAAACAAGGCAAAGAGCATAATTTCCAAGCAAACGTTCTATAATCAAAAGCAGCTTTTAATGCAACATACTCAAATGCCTCAAGTATTAAAGTGACACTTACCACAATACATGACTTGTACCTCATGGAGCAAGACCCATTGTCTTCCGAAAACAGGTTGATGTGGTGAATGCCATCATGATGAACCGGAGAAGTGTGGTGGTGAAGTGGGTCTCCATCTATGTAAGTGGACATCACGAGTCGATCTATCCCTCGACACTCCATGTCTGCAACCTGAGGGCCTTGAAACATTATCTCCTCGGTTATTCCTAGAAATGGGGGATAACAAACACCAGACCAGATATATGTTTTGCAGTGAACACCTTGAGTCAATTCATGGTGAAGCCAAGGCAAGAGCATTCAGTAACAGCAAAACTTGTGGTCAAATAATTGAGGGACACAGTGGAGTATGGTTTGAGATATCTTGGAGATGGTGAAATGAAGTTGTGAGGGTATTTAGACTTAGATTAGGCAAGCAATGCAGCAAACAGGAAGAGCACCTCAAGGTGTTGCTTTAGCTTGGGATCAATGATGATATCTTGGTTCAACAAAAAGCAAACTTCCATGGCACTTAACTCAACAGAGGCAGAATACATGGCAACTAGTATTGCTAGTTGTGAGGCCATTTGGATTTTCAAGTTACTTGCAAATGATTTAATCAGGAGTTGGACCCCATAGTCGTTTAATGTGATAATCAAAGTTGTCTCAAACTCTCTAAGAATCCAATGTTTCATGATAGGTCCAAGCACATAGAGATCGGATATCACTTCATACGAGACAAGATTCATAAGGGAGCAGTGAAGCTCCAGTCAATTCCCACAAATTAGTAGGTAGTTGATATTCTAACCAAGCCATTAGCAAAAGGAAAGCTTGAAGAATTCAGAGACAGACTTGGATTGGTGCCAAATTCCTTCCTCGTAAGAGGGAGTGTTGAGAAATGTAGCTCAAGCATTAACTTCTTGCATAGGCTTCGATGTGAACGTGTAGGAAGTACTTCAAAACGTTTCTTTGGTGATCACCTTGGAAAGGTGATCACTAATTCTATCTTTTAATTGCACTTGAAAAAATAAAAGAGAGAGTGAAAGTCTTACGTTTTTAAAGTCAACTAGTCTTAGGAATCTAAATGAAATGTTCTAGAACATTAGTGACTTAGATTAGGATTTAATCTTAGCCATAGATATTATAATTGAGATAGGTTGCAGCTAGGATTGAGGAGATTACTTGTTGGGATTGAGGAGATTAGTTATCTTCTCTTAAAGCATAAATAAGACAAGATAGGAGAGTCAGATTACACACATGAGAAGACAAGAAGAGAGTTGGAAGAGGGCAAAGTGCATTCAAGGAGAAAAAGAGGAGCATATTGCTAAAGAGACTAGCAAGTACAGAAGGCAATACAATCCGTACCACTGCTGTACAGTCCTTTCTTCATGCACAGACCGTACACCCTAAAATCTGGACATACACTACTGTTTGAGGTGATTTTATTGACCGGACAGTTGTTGGTTCAAAGCAGGCTGCATAGGTCACCTTGTAAGCTTTGATCAAAAGAATGAAAAATTGATTTGAAGGATAAATCCATGTGTATGTGTTTTATTTCTTCCACTGTCCATTTTTTCAGCTATTGTGTCATTGATGCAATGTTCAGAAATTTAATTTTCTGCTATTAAATAAATTATATTTGAAGTCATTTAATGAGAAAACATTAGGACAGTAGTCATCTAGGTTGAAAAAATCATAATAACCTACTAATAATGCCTCATATGGCCAAATTAACCCCTAAGGAACCCAAGGACCTACAGAAACCTAATAAAGTAGTTATATGTATCCTCTGTGTTGTGCCTGGGTGTTAAAATTAATGCAGCTGCAAGAGCCATTCTCCGAGAAGATGGCGAAGACCCTAGTTGTGATCTAGGGCCCCGAGTGCACTCCCGAGGTTCTTGGTCGGGGACCAAGCAGTTAGAGCCATGGAAAAAGACCCTAGTTGGGCCCCCAATGTATTTCTGGGGTTCTTGGTCAGGGACCAAGCAGTGTGATGATATAAGTCCCTAGATGTGTTATAGGGCCTCTAGATGTGTTCCAAGGAATCCTTGCTTAGCACTTGGATTGATCCTTGGTTGTATACCTCGGTGGTTAAGCCCCTAGATATATTCTAGGGCCCCTGGACGTGTTCTGGGATATCCTGGTCTAGGACCAGGCAGATTCTTGGTCTAAATACCAAGCTGAGATGATGTGTGACCTTCTTCTCTCCCGGGATGGTCCATGTGACCTAGGAGCAATTAAGAAGAAAGGCATGATCACGTCATTAGCCTTCCATGTATGCTAGGATGATAAAAAGCTTACAAATTATATCGTGGGACTCAGGTGGACAAACTGCCATTAAAGGAGGACTTGACTTTTGACTTTGTCTTATTGTTTATTGATGAAACCTTTTGCTTGAGTTATTACCCTCCTAAATTTATGATTATATGTTGGTTTGAATTTATATTTTGGACTTTACTTTTTCCTAAAGAAAGTTGACCGCCATGATCTTGAAACCTACCTCAACGATTTAATTTATTCACTTGGTTATGGTCTATTGGATTTACCACTTGACGTTTTTAATTGATAAAATATTATTTGTTATTTTAAGTGTTAACCTAACCCTAAAACTATGTCAAGTGGACTCTAATTGGTTAATGTGTTAACCCTATCTTACCTACCTAAAACCTATTTAAAGGAGAGGTCTCTCCCTCCCTTTGAATCACTTGATACATGCGATCTACCTCCTCTAAGCTGAGTTTGAGACTGAGGTTTGTTGCAGCTCTTCTGAACAGGTTTACAAGGGTCTTCTCAATTATCTCTTGCGTGTTCTTGGTCTGCACCAGCCTGCCGTGGGTTCTTCTCTGCTAGCAGTGACTGCTTGTGCTTGCCGTTTGGACTGCTGGTGTCCATCCCTGCCTGCCGTGGGTTTATCTCTGCTAGTCGTGTCTGTTTTGTGCTTGCCGTTGAGATTTTTCTGTATGTTGTTGACGTCTTGATGGTTTGCTGGTGCCGCCGTTGTGGTTTGTTGTGCCGCTTTGGTATTTATGCTTTGTGAATGGGTTGTTAGGGCTGATCTTGGATCGCTGGTACTTGTCTCTGCTTGAAGTAAGCATCTGTGTTTAAAGTTGGGCTGAATGTGTTAGATCAGCCCGATGCTGATTGTGGTTTTATTTTTCAGCCCTAGGTTGGACAGTGAGTTGTATTCAGCCCTAATACTTGGACTTTAGTTTTCCAGCTTGCTGAGTTTTGGTTTTGATTTCCTAACCTAAGAGTCCTTCTTGGCACTGTCCCTATAATCATGATGAGATCTACCCTAAGGGCTTGATCCATGATTCACTAAGTTTTTCTGAGCATACATTGGAGGAAGGCAACAGCAGCTAGTCAGGTACATTTGTTCTTTTCTACAGCTATGGTAATATTCAGATCTGGTTTGTGTAAGTTATTTACTCACTAATGCTGTTAGGTTATGCATCAGAATTTTAAATGCTTTGCTGGTCATAATTACAGTAGCTAATAAATTGAAAATTATAAAAAAAAAATTATGTTTCTAGCTGGCCGACTGTTTTTGCCCTTAATTTCTAACACTGGGGAAAGTAATGGTTGTGGAACACAACACCACAAACCCCCTCATTTCTTGAAAGTTCGATTCTTAACAACAAATGACGATGTGTGACACATGGACACTAAATACAAGTACCTCAAAGCATCTACTAAGTACACTCTCCAAAAATACAAAAGCCCTATATGTGCATCCAAAATATCAATCTGAAACCCCTTTAAGTTTTAACCCCTATCCACACATATTTTAGTTTTAAAACTCTCTTGACCCCTATATGTATATATATAGACATACATTTGAGATATAAAATACGAGGGTTTTACACTGCTGAATGTGCTCATGTGCTTTAACATGTGTGGCAGAACTTATTTTTTTTAAATTTAGGATATGGAATGTGTCATCAAAAGGTCTGGGACAAAATTAATCTATAACAACTACAGTCTAGCGTATTTAGGTTCTTCTAGAATGCTTTAGGTTTAGTGTGTCTAGGGTTTGTCGAGTGGACTTAGTACATGCAGGACCAGAAATAATAGTCAAGAAAATGCTCTGCACCTTATATGGCTGGAAAGTGCCCACATATGATCCAGGTAGGGTCTAATAAAGATATGGCGCCCAAACAACAGTGCAATGCAACTCAGCCAACAAGGGTAGTATTAGTTAAATTAATAACTGATACATCAAGGGCAGTCTGCTAGATATTAATTAGTTTAATTTGATGTGAGAAATATTGATACCAAATTAAATGACTTATTTCCTAAGCATTTTTATGGCATGGAATATCTTAATCCATTAAAATATTCTTTATTATGACTGGAATACATGTCACTTTACCCTTTATGTACTTGTTTGGAAACTAATGATCAAAGATTTCTCACAGTTCATGCTGTCTGAAATTAATTTTAGATTTCGTGAGCACCTGTTGTTGATGCGAGTTGTGACCAACTACTCCCTCCTCAAGGTATTTTTCTTGACAAAACTGACTGCCAGCAAACGACATGATGTTAGGCTCTCTTTGAGCTGGTTCATGACTCCTCTGAAGCATGCCAACTGATGGAAAATTTGTACAGCCATTCTGTGCATAATCATGATCCTTGTTTCCATCTTCCTTCAGTTCATCATCACTTACTGTTCTCAAACTTCTGCATACTCGCTGCATTGTAATTGACAAGTTGTTCAACAAGAGTTGCTGCTCGGCACTGTCATTACAACCGATTGGAAGGAAAAACTCTAAAACATAATCATCACTCCCAGTGTGAGTGCTTCGTAAACGGACAGCAACAGCAGCACTAAAGGTAAACATGCGTGCATAATGCACAAGAGGGTAATCCATTATGTTATAATTCTTCACATCGTTTGAAAAGAATGGCTGGTTTGATTCAAATGCTTTCCCAGGTACACCTTGCCCTTTCTCTAAACGATGTTCAGAGCATATATCCCTAAAACCCTGCATAGCACGATCCCCCACATAGCATGCCTGATCCTCAAGTGACAAAAACATCCGTCCTATGCCACCATTTTGAGTTCCACAGCTCCCTGTATTCATAACCTCACCTATTGATATATCGTAATGTCTGAATGGAACCCAAGTTTGTGCCAGTGGAAGTTTGTGTGTCTGACAGACAGCTGTCAAAACCTCTAGTATCTCAGCTAAAGCAGTCTCGCGACACTTGGAATAGCGCTGATGCTAGAATGAAACAAAGAGAGACTTAAGTTAAACATTCAAGGTACCATCCAACAGGATAAATCAAAATTGTAGTTCTAAAAAGAAGCCACGAAAATGAAATATTCCAAGGTACCTCTGATTTAGAATGATGCCAGACTTCTTTACTCTTTAAATTCACTTTCTGCACCACATCATATGCATAAAATCAGACAAAACAGTGTTAGGCACAACGTGTGCAAAAAACTTTACAAGTTACAAACGCATACAATCATAGCATTAATGCAAATTTTCATGTCATATTAAACTCAAAATATATCATGTATTAGTCTTCTTAATTTCAAACTATATTTTCATTAATGGATTTTCCATATTCTCCCAATGCATAAGCTTCATTTTTTTAACTTGGGGCAACAAACAGGATGCAATCCATCTTATTACACAAAAACAAATTCATGATTCAAAGATGGGTTCTAACATCTCAATCAACAAAATTCTCCTGCATGAACATTTGAACTGTTTCAGGTTCAGATGAACATTGGGAAAGCATTTACCATACGCATCCAGTAGAATGGGCATGTCATGAAGAAGAACTTGTCAAGATATTTTTAAAATTATTAACTATAGTCTATAGATGACAATTTCCCTAAAAATGGCTCATCTRAACACTTCCAGTAGAAGGGGTGGAAACTAACCTACCTGAAGTGCTTGGCRGAGATTATCAATATCTTTATTGAAATTAAATTTCTCGGWTGTTGTYACAAGTTCCACTACTGCAACACACTTTTGAGTATCRWGCTCAAAAACAGGCACTGCAATGGATCCGCGCACATTATATTCCAGTGCATGACTCACTCTCAAATACTCATTTTTATTGTAAAGTTGCACATCTGGAGTCCATTCTGGCATTTTCCGCATAAAAACCCGGCCAGGTAGCCCCGGAAAATCATCTGAAGCTTCTTCTGCAGCAAAAGTGTAAGTAGTTGACACATCTCGATATCCAGCAAGTCCACGACCTATATAGGGCTGGTCACGCGTTGTTAGAATAAATCTTTCACCCTGTCTCACTGGCATCCAAACTTGTGCAAGAATACCCACTCCGTAATTTTCTTTAAAAATCGAAAAAGCTCCATACATTCTTTCTGCAAGAGTCGGTGATAGAGGCCAGCAAGTCATATTATTTCTCGGTCCGTTTACTGTGCCCGAGGGCCGGTTCGCCAACTGATGCTGGAAATCACCTTTCATGATATCTTCTTGCTTCTGTTGTTCATTGACACTGCTATCAGAAGCAACAAAGTCCATTACCGACACCGAACTCTCTTCAAACCTTGCTTCCTGGTGTTTTGAACTTAGATCCTTGCGTACCCTCTGCTCCCAAGAGGTGCTTGGGCTGAGGCTACGCAGAACATCGTCCATCTGTTTATCTGAAATATCCTGTGATGCTGAGGCCATCAAAACGTCCTCTTGTAGAATCAATTGTGGAAGGCTGGTAGTAGAAGAATTGACCATTGAGGGCGAGAATCCTGATGAATTACAAGGTAAACTATACATTGTTCCAGATTCAGCCCTAACAAGCGCAGAAGACTGCGTGTTAAACTGAGCCGAAGGCGAGCATACAGCGTAGAATGAAGACGAGGAATCGGGAGAGGTGATTAAAGATGATAAATTGAAGTTAGAAAGACCAGATTCTGACGCCATTGCCGGCCAGGGTTCGGGAATGGTGTCCATAAAACCGTCCATCTCCATGAGTTCTGATAGAAGGACGTCTTCAGGGGGCAGCCTTGTTATATCCGCGGAAGCCATTAAATTTGGCGGTGCTGGAGCCTGAGCATCGGGGTAAGACCACCGACTTTGCTGCTGCTGCCGCTGGTGTTCCATGAAGGAATTTATTATTTCAGGGTTTCGCTTCCCCTGATGGGACTCGAACCTGAGACGCCTAGAGTTTTGCAATAAAAACAGGGCTTCTGCGAATTCATGTGATAAGCAAATTTAGTGCAGTTACTGCAGCTGCCTGGTTAAAAATCCGAAGCCCTAGATTCGCTCCATGTCCGTAAACCATTGCCATGGTTCCCAAACGGTCTATGAAAAATACTGAAACTCGATTCCAAATGAAGCAGACAGCGCATTCGAGATACCTACATGGAGTCGGGGCTGGGTTTGAAGCTCCAAAGAAAAACTTGCCCTGATAGCTCTCGCAGCTGTCTGTAAAACAAGAGTTGACCCGCCGCAGGTTTCGAACATGGGATGAAGCAAACTTAACAAGGGAACAGGAGAGCCCGAAATGGGAATCCTCGGATGCTTAGACAGAATCTGAAGCCGCCTGAATGGAATCTTGTAACGTCATTCGTTACAGTTCATCGGAGTTTGTACCCTTGGTCTCAAATATTTTATTTCATGGAAGATTTTGTTTCATTAGTTAAGGGGAAGGGGGATTCACCCACCTCTTTATTCGTATTCTTTATATTTAATCAACCCCAAGAGCTTTAAATGGGTTGCCCGTCTTATGCTATAAGCAAACAAAATCTTCCGCCGATTAGATCCCTCTTCCTCGGATCAGATCCCTCGCCGCCCGCCTCTCCTTTGTCTCTTAAATCTCCTGTTCAAATTTGACGTTCACCGCGGCCTCTTAAATACAAAATTTATGACAGTGAATTGTTTTCGCCGTGGGCACTGCTTCGGTGAAATGATAAGCATCATCACTGTAACCTTGATGTGACAGATCTTTTCTTTGAAACATTGTAAATCTTTGGTTTCATCTGCACTCAGGTTTCGATAGAAAATATGCACGGTGGATATCGTTCCTCTCGCATTACTAGTTTTGTAGAATACAGTTTGAGTGAGCCTAATGGCGAAGGAGGTTCCTTGTCTCACAAACAAAGGTATCTCATACATCAGTTTGGAGTAAATGTTTAATTATAAGTAATTAATTTAATAATAGCATGTAATCTATGTAAATATAAATTAAATTATTGAATTTAAATTCAACGTTCAAGACTTTAAAGAAATGTGTTTATCTTCAAAAAATCATCAATATGATAATTGAAATGGGATGAACCAATTAAATAGAAAAAAATAAATTAAAAATATTTATATTATTTTTGTATAGTTGTATATACTTGTCTTTATGTATAAATCAAGAATGGTTAAATGGCAAAGGTTGAATGACAATATGTGAATGGAAATACATCACAAGGTAAGACAGGGCAAAAAAACATCGTCGAAGCAGTTGCCTAGATTATGTTTAGTTAGTTTTGAATCAACATTGTCACATCTAGATTATGTTTGGTTCTGTTTGGCTTAACACTGTCAAATCAAGCAATTTTATCAAGATGTTTTGTTCATTTTGGCTTGACAGTGTCAAATCGAGCAATTTAGCATTAATATAAGAATTCATAATATAACCAGAATTCGGCGAATTGAAACCGTCTTTTTCTTTGTTGTGATGTGGTGCTAGCTTTAATTCAGTCATTAGACGATACGAGTGTATATTCTTGTTTGCTAAGAGGATTTGAGGTTGGACTCGGGATGTTGATGTACTGATTTCCTGCCAACCGCAAGTGTAGGCGTGTCTAATTCACATGACATGAAGGGAGATATGAAGGCAGTACATAGGTATATTTAGATGATCAGAGCACGTAGTGCACATGTATATTCAGATGATCAGAGCACGTAGTGCACAGGTATATTTATATCATTAGAGCATGCAGTACAAAGGTATATTTATATTATCTGAGCACATGTGTGGGTAGCATGAATTCAAGTTTTAATTCCCCAATTATGATTTAAATTAAAACTCGTGGATATGGGTACGAGTAGTAGTCAGCGGAATGGATATGGGTATGGGTTGCTCTATTGAAGTAACATGAAGACAATAGCAATGAAGTGAATTAGTGACATGAAGTTTGTTGTCTTGAAGTACCGTGACTAAATAACTTAGCCTATGATGATAAGATCCCACTATTCTCACCCCCGTCGGTCAGTTGTCCTCTCGTCGTTCTTTGGTTGAGCTTAAGTCTATCAATGTACATAAATATTGAAACCTGTCATTGTCGAATCACATGATAAAACATGTAATCATTAAATCACGTTGATTTCGAGACATCCTCCATTGGCTCAACAATAAGGGGTTGAATTCAATAGCCAATAAAATGTTAGACAAATATATGTGTGTGTGTAATCGATTTATAATGTGATACTTTAAAAAACAGTCACAATTTTATGGTAAACGCTCAACTAATAGACGATCAAAGGACCTATCAATCATTATATACATGTGCGGCAGGTATAACAAAATTATTCAAATTAAATGTAAAATTATAATATTACCTTAAACTCATTTACATTATTATAAAGCAAAATAAGTAATATAGATTAAACATTATCCTACGTAGAGAGAGGGAGGACGGCAGGGTGCCACCTAGCGTACACGAGGATCGTGGGATGGAAGTAGTGACGGTTAGTCATGTCTCATCCAACATCACACTCCCACACGAATGCAATAATGTGGAGATCTAGAACATTCATTTTAAGGAGTGAGAGCAGCTAGGACATTACTAGAGTTTGGATCTTCGAACAATTTGCACTGATGTTGGCCTTCGTGGATGTTAATAGCCCTAGTTCCTTGGTACATTTCACTCTTGTGATGATGATGATAGCGAATGGTTTAAGCAGGGCACAGAGGTCTCCCATGACCCATTTTGATCTTTGTTGTTGGATGTTGTTCGATTACGGGTTCTCATCTATTTTGATCTCATTCTCTTATTGTGTTCCTACCTGGTCTGTTCTTGTCTTTCCCCTTCGCACCTTCATGGCTCCACGCATTGTCTAAGCAAAGAAAACCCTTTTCCATCAAACCCATGCTGCCATGGCCGCTATTGAAGTTATTGAGTTTTTATGCAGCGTATGTCCCTCAAGAAGTTCAGGGTATCATGTCCACCCTAGAAAAAGATGTTAGGATTATTCGAGAGGCCTAGGATGATGAGAAGGTTGATGCTTAGGTGGTGACTAGTATCATTCCAGATATGGGATGTGCTCGTACCAGGCAGTCCAAATTCTATAGGACTCTAGAGTTGTATTAGCATACGAAGACCATGGTCGCTCAAGAATGCTTCCAAAGGACTAGGACTACATGCAATTTAAGCAGCGCTTGAAATCTTTGGAGGACCAGAACCGACTGCTCATTACAATGGTGTCCTAGTTAATCAAATGGAATGGAGGTTCTTTCCAAGTCTCTCAGGAAGGTCGTCAGCAACCTGGGACTCCAATAGACGCGAGACTCACTGCTAGCACCTATGCACCTGCTTCTCAAGTGCCCCTCTTCGATGCTTGAAAGCGACTTGGCTTTTTTCAATCTCACTCTTAATGAGCCCTTTTTGTTTCAAATGTTCATGCTTATAGGGTTAGATTTTCTTGCTTACCTGTTAATTAGCTTAATAGACTTTTGGTTGTTTACAGTCGTGATTAATCACAATTTTGCTTTAAGCTTGGTTTCCCTCTTTGGGTAGGCAAACATTTATGGATTTTTTGGGCTCTATTTGGGAAAACGTTTGCTATATGGACTTTTGAGGGCAACAACCATCTATGTATATCATGTGAATAGTTGAATAGAAATGTTGATACTTACTTACCAAAAAAAATATAGACTAAACATTATGAAAAAAAATTCAAAATTTATGTTCAAACCCAACCAATAGAAAGCAACTTCTTTTTTGTTTTTACTAATCCCAAATCATTTTATGGATTAAAATGTTAAGTACCTATACTAGATCTAGGGAGGTAATATGGGGTACCTAGGAAGGTACCCAATATTACCTCCCTAAGTATACTACATAAAAGGTCTCACACAATCCTCACACTCTTTTTTCTTCCATTGATCCCAATTATTTTATGAGAAAAAGTCCAGCATTGTCCTCGCGCTTCATAGAGACAAATTGAATCATTGATGCAATGCTTAGTTTGTTTAAAGAGATTTTATATCTTCTTCATCCACCCACAATCATGAATATGCCAATGATTTTGATAATATTAATGTTGAGATAATTTCCATCTATAAAATTCTCAATAATCCAATTACATTGTACCAATCATACCTTCATTTACCCTAGATGCGGTTATGGTAAACGATGCATAGTTTCCAGGATAGGGGAGGTATCCCTCATAACATTATATACCATCTTGCAACATTAATCCATTATGAAGACCATTCTCAATTTTCATTATTAATTCCAAGATTCAACAACGTAATTTCAAACTAACAATTTGTAACCTCTCTATGCAATAAAATGAGTATATGGAAAGACCTTGCAATAATTATGTCATAGAAAAGATTTTGCAAAATGGAGATCTAAACCTTCTACTTATCTTTTTTTTTTTCTTTTTAATATCCAACTTTGATTATAAGATGGGTTTAATAATTTATTTATTTATTTTATATCATAACTTAGATAGCAATCAACATTGAGGAAAGTCGTGTATCAATAAATATGGGTTCACTCATGTGTTATTTAAGAAAAACAATACCACCTAAAATAACTCACCTAGTGTGGTCGAAAGAGGGGAGAATTTTCACTTTCTAGATCTTAAATTATTAACCTATTTTTTTATATTAAAAAAAATAAAAATAATTTTAAATCTTATTCCAAAACTATAATAAATTTAATATGTTTTAAATATCTTTACTAATTAAACTTTTTTATATAATATTTTGTATATTAACATATTATATATCAATAATAAATATAATATAATTTGGTATAACACCAAATAATTATTAAAAAAAATCATTATAAATGATAATAATATTTTTATAAAAAAATAATATTACAAATTATTATTATAATTTATAATGTTAACATTCCAATACAATGTTGATAGGATAGATTAATCTTTCATCTTCCAGTTTTAAATCTTGATTTGTCAAAACTTAGCTTTATTTTTATTTTTAAACCCCATTTTATATTGATAAAAGACCATGGAAAAATAATAAACCCCATGCTTCACTTCTCTTTTTTATTAAAATGAATTTATTTCACATCAATTTGAAGTTAGGGTTTGCTAAAGTAAATTTTATTATTATAAAAATATTAATAACAAATTATATTATGGTTTACAACTCTCTATAAATTAATAGAAAGTAAATGTTATAATTATTAAAATATTAATAATAAATTATAGCATTTTACATCCAATGCAAAGGGTTGCAACTGTCCCAAAGTAAATTTATTTTTATTAAAATATTATAATAAATTATATTATATTACGTACAATGTTAAATATATTAAATATAGAAAATACAATACAATCTTCAAAATATACATGAAAGCAAAAGGCATCCTTCATAGACCATTCTTGAAATAAAAATAGTGTCCAAAACTTTGTCTCCATGTTTGATACGCATGAGAATAAATGGCAAAGATATCGGGCTTTTTGTTTATTCATGTTTCTTTGATTTTTTCGTATTATTAGGGTTTTATAATAAAAAGAATAAAATTATATTTTTTAAATTATTTGTTTTTATAATAAAAAAAAATGTTTTTTTAATTGAATGTTAGTTTGATGGCAAAGTTGAAATCATGATGTTTTTTTTTTTATTAATGTTCAACTTTCTTAGAATTTTTTATTTTTATTTTTTGCATTTATGGGTTATTTTGTTTAGGATATACAAATAAGTCATTTCAAACAAATGGGACCAAATGTAAGTCTTTAGTCAATTTAGCAAAATAGATAGCTCTTACTAACAATGGGTTTAGTTATGGTAAGATGCATATACTTCAAATTGTGACATTTTATATTTTAGACCAATCTACAATGTTGAGTTACATAAGTGGTTAAGAGTTTGTAAGGAAGCCTCACAAGTACTTGAAGATCCAAAGAGGAAGGTTGGGGCAATAGGTATGTTAATATAAAAATCCAAAAGGAAGTTATATGGTGAGATTATTTTCTTATGTGGTGAGATTTATTAAAAAAGGTGTGTAGGTTTTTGTAAATGAGTGAGAGTTAGTAAGAAAAATTTATATAAAAAGTGATATCTATAAAGTAAATTTATGATTAAAAGAGAAAATACTCAAGGTTGGTGGAAATTCATATGTAAATATTTAGTTTTTTTTATTATTAAAATTCAAATGTTTTTATAAATTGATTATTAAATTAGAATGTTTTTAAATTTTTAGATAGTAATGTTAAATATCTTTGGATGGGGTGACTTTGGATATGACGGGTGGATGATCAGATGGGCGGACACATGKCCACGTCTCTCGCCACCTCGAGCCAGTGCAKCCCGCACTCAACCTCCACCATTGATCTATGAATTTAACGCATGGGGTGACRCTCCTCTGCATTTAGTTGATTTTGGTTTGGTTTAATCTTATGGCGTCTCTATTCGTGGGAGTGATAATGGCAATGGKTTGGACGTAGTCACAGTCCCATCACCTCRCCCGGCTAAGTGGTTTTAGGCTTGCGTGCTGGAAAGCCATGGCTCATTCGAGTCCTTGCCCTCCTCCTGCGGCCGGTCCAGTTTTTTGCCTCTGCAGCACTCTCAGCCCTCTGCGCCTAGCACATATCCTCCCGTCTGCCATTACTTTTGGGTCTGGCTCGTCTCTYGTCCTTCGAGCAACAGTTATCACRCACTCCATATTTGGTTTCCGATGGTTTTCTTGATGCCTCGACATAGAGGTAAGTCAAATGGGGTGCAGCCTGGTATGTTGTAAAAGGAAGAGGTTCGAGAGGACGAGGCAAGTAGGCTCATCCAAGCTCGCCTCAAAACCCTGTGCGTGCCTCCACCCCAGAGCCTCTCATTGCTCCTACTCATGCCACCACTCTTGAATTGCCTCCACAGGCCACCACTCCTGAATTGCCTCCATTGTCATCTCCTTACGCCTGCTGAGTTGAATGGTTCGACAGCCATGATAACTCCATGGGCTTCATTCCAAGGCTCAGCCCGTCGCCTCCCCGCCAGCCTCCACCTCCCCCTCCTCCACCTCCTGTTCCCCCCATTCCTTCAACTCCTCTCTCTTCTTCGTCCTCCCCCTTCCCTTCTTCCAACTCCCCCACCTTGTCCTCTAACTTACCTCCACCTCCTCCACCCTCTCCTGTTTGCACCCGCTGCAATGGGAAGGAAGTTCTCAAGGATTATTTGGTTGTCATCAAGAAAGCAATTGAGGACGTCAATGGAACCAACAAAGAGATGCAGCACAAGGAAGAAGAACAGATTCGCCGTGAGGAGCTCTTGATGACTCTTCTACAGGATCTCAGGCATAATATCTCGGACAGAGGCGCGTTAGGCAGGGACACCGCGCAAGACCAACAGAACGAGCAGAGGCTCAACCCTAGCTCTGGATAACTCCTTCTTGCTCAGGTTTCCCATGGTTTTATGCTTACAGCTAGAATAATTCACAAGCTCTCTGCTCTGCATGGCTTCTCAGATCTAGGAATTTACAGTTTTAGCACAGTTCAGTTTTTTTGTTTTTGGAATGCACAGTCTAGCCGAAAGAACTTTCGCCCTGCGTGGCATACTAGATCTAGCTCCTTACATTTTAAGTTCCGTACAACTTTTCAAGTTTTGCATGGATATTATGAATCTTAATGGCCATGTGTCAACATTGGTTTCCCACCAGGGCAATGTTGCCACGGCCTCTGGGGATAGCATGACAACTGTAACTTTACTGCTTAGCAGGTTCTAATACAATTTCTAACTTAAAAAAAATAAAAAATAGTAATGTTAAATATGATGATGATGATGATTAATGTCCACTGAGACCGGATTGGTCTATCGGATCTCAAGAGGGTAAGTGATTACTTGCGATTCTTTAGAATTTTGTTTTTGTGCTCGAAACGTATTAAGAGAAGTTTTCAAGATCACCATAGTTTTGTTGAGTTAAGAGGTTAGGAAGGTTGGTAGTGTGACAAATATTTTGAAAATGAGATTTTAATGGCCATGTGGATAATACAATTTCTAACTTATAAAAAAAAGGTAATAATGTTAAATATGATGATGATGATGATGATTAACGTCCACTAAGACCAAATTGGTCTATTGGATCTTAAGAGGGTAAGTGATTACTTGTGATTCTTTAGAATTTTGTTTTTGTGCTCGAAACGTATTAAGAGAAGTTTTCCAAGATCACCATAGTTTTGTTGAGTTAAGAGGTTAGGAAGGTTGGTAGTGTGACAAATATTTTTAAAATGAGATCTAATCTGGGTATAGGCTGGACAATCTAAGAGAAAATGTTTTTCATCTTCAACCTTCTTAGTGTCACAAAGGTGACACACTCTTTCATCCCATGTCGTTTTAGGAATTGACCAATGCCCAA
The DNA here is from genome assembly GCA_032191745.1 of Picea mariana. Lineage (NCBI taxonomy): Eukaryota > Viridiplantae > Streptophyta > Pinopsida > Pinales > Pinaceae > Picea > Picea mariana. Next base: position 180,628 of record JASDQU010738847.1, read on the forward strand.
TTTCACTATGGAGCTCGTGAGAATTTATTCTTATCTTAGCAATGTTTATTTTTTTCTTTACACTTGTCAAAACAGATAGATAATTTTGATCTTCTAGATTAGAGTTGATTACATCCTTATAATATCTTTTTTTTTTCCTCTCTAACTCTTTATCACACCGCATTCTCCTTAAATTTTGATTTACAATTTAAATTAAAATAATCAAATCATTATATACATATTTTAATATCCATCTTCATTAATTATTTATATAATAATTTATGACCATATCATTTATTATTTAGATTTCATTAATACTAATTAATTTATTATTTAAATTTCATCAATGTCATAATTAATTTCTAAATTAATTGCCATTTGAAATTTTGCATAAGAGATATTAAATATAAATTGAAATAGTCAAATTATCATATGGATATCTTGATATTCATTTTCATTAATTATTTATATAATAATTTACAACTATTTCATTTATTATTTAGATTTCATTAATACTTATTAATTTATTATTTAAATCTCATCCATGTTATAATTAATTTCAAAATTAGCTACGGTTTGGAATTGTGCATAATTGAAAGAGTGTGTATTATATTGCATATGTATTCAATAACGCTTTTAAATATATTGATATGTTATGCTTGGAGTGTTTTCGTTATGATTTTTTTTAAATAAATTTTATGTTTATAAATTATATTTTTTCTCAATTATCTAAATATATTCTTTATAAGGTTTAAATATGGGTCTCCTTCTAAGGACCTTTAACTTCCATGGCAAGATTCAAAATTTGTTTTGATAAATTATAATGAAAGAAATTTTAAATGAAAAAATAAGAATGTTGGAAGTCTCAAGAGGTTTGGTGAATGGAAGATATAAATTTGCAATCGTAAAATTATTATATGTATTTTTCGATGTTTATTGTGATAATTTATAATTTAATTATTTATTATTTGGAATTTTTTTTAATTTTTTTTTAGTAAGTTGGAGATTCTATTAAAATAGTTGTAGTCGAAATGTTCTACTTTTTTGTCTTTTTCAGAGGATATTTGCACGAAATCTGATAAGATATTGTCGTATCTGTAGATTTGAGTGGTTAGTTCTATGTAATTCAAGTGCCCTAGGGGTTTTTCAACACGCTGAATCCATTTTTGCATTCATAAATGCAATTTAAACAACTAAAAATTGTGATTTCGTGCAAATTTATGTCATCGGATTCTGGCGAAAAGGGAAAAATGTAGAACGGTTAGATAACACCATTAAAATATGAATAGAATATACAAAGTTTAAACCATATCAAAGGTGTCAAAGGCACATTATTGTCCATCAAAAGATCTAAAAGCCAAGAAGTTGGCTGGCCTACTCAAAGGGAAACCACGTCAGCTGCCAACACCAAATTGAAGCATATTTAAACTATAACCAAAGAGGATAAAACTGAGTCCTTGACGGAGAACAACAACCATGACTAGGTAACAAAGATAACAAACAGAGACCCTAATAAAATTGTTGAGAGCACAACAAAAAAGAGAAGAGCAATTCTCATACATTAAAATGGAGAACACGATAGTTGCCTTTGGGGTCCCCACAACAACACTTGCATCCAGATGAGGCAGGGGAAGTTCAGCCATCAAGGAACCATTGTGCGACAACTGAAAGGAGCACCCATTTCTATTACCCAACTAAGAGACTAGAGTAAGCAACAATTTGTTTTGATGTTCAAGAGCCTCCAATCTTTGGCCAAAGTGTCTGTAATCCTTCTCTTTAGGAAGCAGAGTTTGGGCTACCAGAGTCTTGGTATCCCAATAAAGCTCAACAATGCGATGAAACTTCATGTCCCAATTTCTGGTGGAGACTAAATCATGAACGACATCCCCCACTTGTTGATCGATACTCACATAATCCTGATAGGATTTGATGATTTTAACTTCTTCCTCAAGGGGATGCACGGTCTCTTGCGTAGAGGGAGAGACAGAGTCATGATAACTTGCAATAACTTCTTCAACAACAAGGGTCGCACGTGTTTTACAAGAAGGGACAACTTTCACTCGGGAAGCACAAGGGGCCATGAGAGAGCCAAAGAGGATCAACTTCCAATCATTTACAGAGTCCAGACTAAAACCATTAGCAATGACATGAATGAAAAACAAAGGTATATCTATCAAGTCCTTGGTCGCACATGCAGGGATGGATACTCTCAGGACTAACAATCAAGCAACATATGTTTCCATTAATGGAAACTTAATCATATTCAAACCTACAACCATCAACATAGTACTCATCCACCTCCATCATCGCCTATGTTGGGCCTAGTTTGTGTATAACATAATCGTTCGCTAGTGGAGAAGTGCTTGGTGAAGAGCCTGTGAGGGGGCACACATCCAATTGCGTGGAGGGGAGGAAATGCTCTGTACCCACAATGTCATCATCAACATCTCTAGCCCAACCCCCTGTCACCTGATCTCGAGAATTTATTATTTGGATTTTATTAATGTTATAATTAATTTTTAAATTAGCTATCATTTGGATTTGTGCATAATTTTAATAAAATATATTATGTTGTATTTGTATTTAATGATGCTTTTAAATATATGAAGATGTTGTGTTTTTATTGGTTTTTTTATGATTTTTTTTCTTTGTAAATGTTTTTAGAAATAATTTGTTTTTATCATTTTTATATCTTATTTGTTCGTGATGATAGGTGGAGTGTCCACTCGAAATGTAGGAATTTTCAAAAACTCATGCAATTCAATCTCCAAAAAGTTCAAGCATTAATAAATTTCATGTTTTTTTGGAAGGTGGCAAAATTTATCATAACTTAGTTGTCAATTGGCACAAAATTTATTATTGGCTTCTATTTATGAATGTGAGTTTACTCATCACCATTATTCAACACAAACTACACTACCATTAACTTATTTTCTTACATGTAAAAAAAATAAATTCTATATTATATTAACATGATATAAATTATATTTTTTTGATTATTTAAACTTTAAACTTAAATCTTCTCAATAGAACCTTTAACTTTTATCCATAGTAAAACTTACTTTAATTTAAATATAATAAAATAATTTTAATTAAAAAAAAAAATTTAAAAAAACTTTGCTTTGATTAATTATAATGAAATAATTTTAATTGAAAAAATAAAGAATGTTGAAAAGCTAAGAAGTATTGATTAAAGAGGGGCATGGTATCTCAACTTAAAGGGAGAGGGCGACAAATCAAAGGAATTCTTGGTAGGTGGTTTTTTATTATAAAACTTTCTATTATTATTAGAGAAATTTAGAATTGATATTTTTTTAATGTTTATTTGATTACTTTAAAGTTAAGTTAACTTTAACTCTTACTTTGAGTTTATATATAATGTTAAATTATGTTTTATCATGATCATATTTTTATGAGTTTATATATATATAATTTTAAATTATGTTTGATCATATTTTTATATGATTGCTTAAATTTATTAGTAAAAGGGTAATTTTATTTTTTTAATTTTTTAATTTAGGATTTTGAAAATTAAAACACTATTTTTCTTTTCTCTTTTTTCACTTTTAATTTTTTAATTTTGTTGATTGATTTGAAGTTGTTAGAAACTCCATCAATATTAATATATTGCTTTGTCTCAACCAAAGAAATGGTTTGATTCAAATTATTTGATTCATATTTCTTCTTCATTTCCCAAATGGTCTTTAATTAGGGACTCCTTGGTCCCATTTGTATCCCTTAATGAAATATTTTATTGACACTATGACTTTAATGCCTTTGATTTTTATTAAAAGAGCTTTTCTCTATGGACAAGCTTCTTCTAAATTTCTTTATTAAAATTTAACATATATTTAATACAATATTATATTTGTTTATATATTTTTTTTTAAATAAAAAGAGGTGGGGCCTGTTATATTACTTTAAACCAAAAGATAATAGCTGTCCGGGATGCCAGTTGTTCCACCTAAGCAGGAAATCGGGACAGCTGGGCATCCCTTACCATGTGTCACCCTAGTCACAAAATTGGCAAGATTCACCATGCAACGTCCTGCCCGAAGGAAACCAGGACTTACAGTCATGAAAATGTAATTGAGTATCATGAGCTAATGCTAAGGAAACTGAAAACTAGTTGGCCTAAAGCCTAACTTATAGCAAAACCAAAATCCAGTTCTGAACATCAATTGACCTGTTAGCCTGCGCACTTGTCCTCGTCCTCTGTCTGCTTCCATCCTGCTGGGAACGCATAGGCGCGCGCGCAAGTTGGGCATTGTCGCTTTGGGCAGGTTCTAGAATGAGCTGCGAAGAGCATGTCAAGCCTCTGGTCAATTCGTGCAAGTCGAAAGATCTGGTCATCCAGCAGGCCCCTCATCTCAAAAATGAGACTGAGGCACCCCAAATCTGCTGAGAACGGCTACTCCTGGCTATGGCTGTCGCTTGATTCCTGGTTGTGCACCTGTTGATTATCCCGCGTCACCTCCCTGGGTGGTGCTGGAGGTACCTCCTCTACAACGTAGCAAGTGGGGTAAGGCTCTTCGATGCGAGTGGCGCTGGGACCTACCGGATTGCCTGCAAGCGAAGGCCTCCTGTTTGGACCAAAATCCGAAGGCGGGTTCCAATTCTCTGGCACTGTAAACAACAAGTGCTCGAGGACGCTTTCCACGCCCCCCTCCGGAATCTCTTCTTCCACATACGCCATGGGTGGCGTTCGTGGCTTCTCTTTTCTCTGTCGGGTTTCCATTGCTATGGATTTTTCAAATCTTTGTTTCTGCTGTCGTCGTGATTCCGCAGTGTACCATGCCGCTCCCCTTCGTGGTTTCCCTCGCGCTCTAGGCATGGTGGAGGTCTGGTAGAGTGCCAGAGTGCTTCCCCGAAAGGTCGCTCGGCTCCCAAGTGCTAACAGTATCACTGGATGCGGCCCATGTGCCAGCGAATTGACGGAGAAACGACGACAAGGCTGTGGTTCTACTGGAGCAAAGGCTGCCCAGAGCGAATGGCTCTTTGCTCTATCAACCCGGGCATTAAAAATTATTGCGTGCCAAACTGCCATGGCCTTAATGAATTGCTGGATAATGCGCTTCTGGCTGGTACTTCTCCCTCGAGCGAGAAGCCTCGTCGGGTGAGTGCACCTGCTGGTATTCATGGCGAGTTAAGTTATGAGGGGACGCTGGCCAGTAGATGCTTTAATGTTGCGTCCCGGTTGGCTCCCGCGTGACATCCATGCGCAACGTGTCACCCCATCCGGGGCCTGAATGTCTTCAGTGGCCAAGGTGTGGCATTGGGTGAAGATCTCTGGATCTGGTGAGATGGGGGCCTCCCAAAAAAAGTGTTCCATCTCCCTCTCTACTACCACATTTGCGAGGCAGTCCGCCACTTTGTTTGCTTCCCGTCTCACGTGAGAGGTAGTGATGCTGAGATGGGGTTGGAGGAGTTGGCTGAAGTCTTCTAGCAGGCCATGAAGTCTCTAGCTTGGCAAGACTTTGTTAGGATGGCAACCATGGAGAATCTTGGTGGTTAGTCGTATGATGACTTGCGAGTCCCCCTCTAGGATTATTTTATGGTGACCTTTGTCCGCGACTGATTGGAGGCCTCGTAGTAGTCCAGTTAGCTCAACTACGTTGTTGGTTGTGTCCCCTAGGAATCTTGCCTCCAGCCCAAGGATTTCACCGCTGGAGTTTCTAAGCACGGCCCCATATCCTGCTGTTCCCGGGTTGCCTTTGGAGGCTCCATCAAAATTTACTTTGATAAAGTGCTCTGGGGGGGGAGTCCAGCTAGTTGGGCTGGTCAATGGATTCTGAGGAAGTTTTGCCCCCAGTTGCATGTTTAATATGGGCTGCCAGTTTTGCATAGTGCATTTCTCCTCTGGGTTGCATTGCAGATCTTCTTCTGTCCAAGATTTACTTCTGATTGTTTATTTAATTAGGGATCTGATTGTCTCCCAGGCGGTTTCTGGCTGGGAGGGTTGGGAGTGAAATATTCTTTTATTTCTTTCCTTCCAGATTTGCCAGAGGATAAATCCCGGCAAAAGTTGCCAAATGAGATTTAGTATGGGATTGTTGTAGGTATTGTGATCCCAGTTCTCGATTGTATCATTTATGTTGCTTCGATCTTGGTTGGATCTGCGCATGGCTTGCGCTCCACGGTCCCATATCTGTTGACTATAGTGACACCCATTAAAGAGGTGTTCTTTAGTTTCCTCCTGTTGATAGCATAAAACGCAGAGGGATGGTCCAATGAAGCCTCTTTTCCTTAGATTGTCCCACGTTAGGGCTCTATTATGCACCACGAGCCACAGAAAGGTGGAGACCTTGGGCCAGAGAGTCGGATTCCATACTTTACTCCAAATGCGCTCTTTCCTTTGTCCCTGGTGATTGCCCTGCAGTAGATAAGCTTCCTTGATGTTGAAGATACCAGCAGTGGAGTATCCCCATCGCAGAATGTTTGGTCCCTCTCGAGAGAGTATTTTCCTGTGCATGGCTTGAGTTTGCCAACCCTGCAGATTGAGATTTTTCAGAATCTCGAGCTCTCGATTGGAGAGCTTCCATTGACGCCACTTCTGCTGTTGTGTTTGTGGTTTCCATAGGTCCTTGACCCTCAGGGCAGTGTTCTGGTGGAGGGCTCGTTTGAGATCCGATAGTTCCTCCATTGCTTCCAATGGTTTGAGTTGTTGCCATGAGTCTTGCCAGAACAGGGCACTTCCTCCATCTCTTATTTCCCAAAAGGCGTGCTCTTGTACCAGCATGAGATTCTGCCAAGCTGTGTTCCAGATATGGGAGCCCTGTATTTGATTGTTGTGTCGGATTAGCTGGTCCTCCGGTGTGAAGGGGGCGTACTTTCGTTTCCACAGTCGTGCCCAGGCGGCTATTGGAGTTTTGAGCCATCTCCACCAGATTTTAGCGCCCATTACTTGATTGAGCTTCCCTGGATCCTGGAGTCCCAATCCTCCTTGATTTTTCGGCATGCAAAGTTTGTCCCAGTTGACCAGTGCCCATTTCTTGTTGGGTTGATGACCGCTCCAGAGAAAGTTGCGCTGAAGGCTTCTGATGGCTCTTATGACTTTTTTTGGTGCAGCCAAAGCAGTGAAGAGGTAAGTGGGGAGAGCTTGCAGCACTGACCTGAGGAGTACCAATCTGGAGGCAATATTGAGGGGTCTAAAGGTCCAGCTACTTAGCCTGTTCGAGATGGAGAGGAGAAGGTTGTCCCAAGAGATGGATCGGCCTGCCGCTCCTGTGAGGGGAACCCCAAGATAGTTGGACGGAAGGGAGCTCCTGGGTATCCCCAGAAGTCTGGACACGTGGAGCTAGATACAAGGCGTGGTGTTGAAGAAGTAGAGCTTGGATTTTTCCAAGTTGAGAGTCATACCCGAGGCTTCAGAGAAGTCGGACAAGATGGAGTTGAGTTTATTGGCTTCCTTGACCGTGGGGGAGTTCAGGAGGAGGGTGTCATCCACAAATTGGCTATGAGAGGGTGATGGCTGAATGTTATGCAAAGGCAGGCCTTTGAGAGAGCCTTCCATTACTGCTGCCTTAATGTAGCATCCCAGGCCCTCCGCCATCAGTACAAACAAGAAGGGGGATAGGGGGTCCCCCTGTCTAATTCCTCTGGACGGTGAAAACGGTTGGGAAGGTACTCCATTTACGAGAATGGAGAAGAAAGCCGAGGAGGTTAGATTCATGATCCAATTTACCCAACCTTGATCAAAACCAAAAGAATCTAGCACAGCTCTGAGGTATTGCCAATTGGCTCGGTCGAAAGCTTTAGAAAGATCGAGTTTGATTAGCATACCTGGAGTTCTTGAGGACTTGAGGGAGTGGATGATCTCGTGGGCTAGAATAACACTATCCATGATTTGTCTCCCTTCCACATACCCTGCCTGCTCCATGGAGATGACAAATGGCAGAATGGGTTTGAGACAATTGGCTATGACCTTCGTGATGATTTTGTAGATGACATTGCACAGGGCTATGGGTCTAAATTGCTTGGGGTTTGTGACTCTTTCTTCTTTCGGAATAAGGGTGAGAAAGGTGGCGTTGAGAGCTGGTAGTACCAGACCCGAAGCTCTTGATTCCTCTACCACCTCCCATACCTCGTGTCTGACCAAGTCCCAACAGTGGTGGAAGAAGTCCGTGGTGAAGCCGTCCGGGCCCGGGGCTTTTCCTAGGGGCATGGTTTTAGCTGCTTGGTCTACTTCTTCTTGGGTGATGGGCCGTGTTAAAGCTACATTTTGCTCTGGGGTTACCAGTGACGGGATGTGCCCAGTGACCCGTTGAATGGCCTCCGATCTATCCTGTTTCGGTTCCGTTAGCAAGTCCTGATAGTACCTAAGTAGCTCTTCCTCGATTTTGGATTGTTCCCTGGTTATGTTACCTTGACTGTCTTCCAGGTGGGTGATCCTATTGACGTGTCTCCTATGTATCATTGCTCTGTGAAAATTTTTTGTGTTCTTCTCCCCTTCCTTGAGCCACTGCACTCTGGATTTCTGCTTCCATAGGATTTCCTCTTGCTTCCTTCTTTCTTCAAGTTGCTCCTGTAGGTGTTCCTCTTCCTTCATTAGTTCTGTAGTTCTAGAGCCAGAAATGAATGTTTTTTGGATCTCCCCCAGCCTGCTTTCTATTGTCCTGATACTTTGAAGTATGTTACCAAAACAGTTTTTGTTCCATTGTTTCAACATTTGTTTGAAGTTTTTGAGACGCTGTTGGAATTTATACATGCTGGAGCCATGGTCTATTTCTGCTTGTGCCCACCAGGATTTGGCTAGCCGTTGAAAATCCGGGTGCTCCAACCAGAATTTTTCAAAGCGAAAAGGCTTATACCTGGGTGGGTCTCCCGTATTTAGCTGAAGGACTAGTGGCCAGTGATCTGAACCTGCTTTTGGTAGAATGAGGCTTTCCAAAGAGGAGCCTGATTCCATTATTTCTTCAGTGACTAAGAAACGATCCAGTCGACAGGCGATGTGTTGATTGCCTGATCTGCAATTGGACCAGGTGAAAGTGCCATTGCTATTTTCTATATCTACTAATTTTAGATGGTCAATGAGAGTTCTGAACTTACCACTAGTTTGCTCGAGTTTTTTGGTTCCTCCTGTTTTCTCCTCCAGCGTCAGGATCATATTGAAGTCGCCTCCTAGGATCCAATTTGGGGTTGCTGCCAGGGTTTTGATCAGTTCGAGCCGCTTCATGAATTTATCTTTGTCTTGGTTGTTGTGAGGCCCGTAGACGTTGGTGATGGCTTCTTCCTTATTCGAGCCAATGACCTTGAAGTGGGCTGTTATTGTGCCTATCGTTGTGAAGGGCTTGCTGATCGTGATGTTGTACGGGTTCCATAGGATGGCAAGGCCACTTGAGGCCCCTGTTGAGTCTGTTGTTATGGAGTCACATTCTCGCCATATACGCTGAAAGATTGTTTTAGCTTCTGCTCCTTCGGCATTTGGTTTCCTGTAGCAGCAGAATATCTGGTTTTTTTGCTATGATGCAGTCTCGTAGGATCCTTTGCTTGGATCTACCATTCAGTCCTCTAATGTTCCAGGTAATGATCTTCATCATTAAGAAGGAGGGGTTGAGTGGAGGTATCCCTCCGATAGCTTGTGGATCTGATCTGAGTTTATCATAAGGTTGTCGGCTTCCTTGATTAATTGGTGTGCAGTTTTCCACCCTCTTCTCTTGTTCTCTCGAGGGATTCTCTTCGAGCTAGAGCTCATGTCCGTTGCTATGCCCAGGCATGCCGTAGAGCCAGCTGAGGAGTTTAGAAAAACCTTATGGACTTTGCGCAATTGTTCTTCAGGAAGGGTCTGTAGATCTTTCTGATTGAGAGCTTCCTCCAGCCTTTCCAGATCTATTCCTGCCAAATCTCGGTCGTCAAACAACATTGGAGTGTCCCCGTCCCTTTCTCCTCTGTCTTCTGTGTGGGTTTCGCCAGCTGTGGGAATAGGGTTAATATTTGGGCTGTTCTTTTGCTTCTGTTGAGGGTCCTTGTGTGGGTCTTGGATTTCCTCATCTTCTGGCAGTTGGTCCAAAATCTCATATGAGTTTTTGGTTGCAATTTTTTGACTGGAGTCTGGGATTTGCTTTCTTGGGGGGTTTCTCCTTTTTGATGTGATCATGGTGAAGCCGTCCTTCTGCGTGGTTTCACTTGCCTTTGCGGCTTGTTTAATGAGAGGGCAATCCCGATATAGGTGGCCGTGTTCATGGCACCTCCTGCATCTAAAAGGAATGTGCCCATAGTCCAGAGTTTGTTGCCAGTCCTCATCCTGGTACTCAAGGGTCACCGCTCCAGGGAGTGCTTTGGAGATATTCATGTAT
>JASDQU010738848.1:9771-40565 GCA_032191745.1 Picea mariana
ACTAAAACAAGCACCACGAGCTTGGTATTATAGACTGGACAAATTTCTACAAGAAAAAGGGTTCAAGAAAGGTACTGTTGACAGTAACCTTTACATTAAGTCTGAAGGTGATAATTTACTAGTTGTTTTGGTTTATGTAGATGATATTATTTTTTGTTGTACTAATGAATCATCTGTCCAGTGGTTTGCTAATTCTATGCAAATAGAATTTGAAATGTCCATGATAGGAGAACTGTCATATTTGAAATGTCCATGATAGGAGAACTGTCATTAAATATTGCTCCTACTAACACTCGTGTGTGTGACTCCTTGATAGATGGAGTTTTCCTAAGCATAAAACTCACTATAAAATGTTTTCTAAAATAATTTTAAAGTTAATTTATTTTCATAATTCTTATGGTAAAATGTTTTATAAACTTATTTTAAAGAATATATCACATATAAAATACATATTTTAAAGAAATTAACAACCAAATATTATACTAAATACTTTTATATAATCACCTCATGGTATAATGTGTTACATTATGATTAAAAATTATTTTAGAAATTAATAACTAAATTTTATAATAAAAATATATTTATATAAATTATATAGAACATTTACATTTAAAAGGAGAAGTATTTCATAATATATAGGATGGAACTTTCTTAAATTAATAAAATAAAATAAAAATAAAAAAATAGAAAATGATGTAAAATGATGATGATGATGATGATGATGATGATGATGATGATGATGATGATGATGATGATGATGATGATGATGATGATGATGATGATGATGATGATGATGATGGAGAACTTTAGAGGGATAGGGTTTCTATGTAGGGTTTCGAGCATAAGTAAGGATACGATGTGGGGGGGGACTGATTAGATGAGGCGAAGTTTTAGAAATGGCAGTGTAGATGTCAGGAACGAGAGGAAAGGTAGGGTCCTCAAAGTCGTTTATGGGTTGGGTGCAGGTTGAGACTCTGAACTTCAAGGATGTGGTACTGGAGAGGTCGAAAAATAATATAGAAGACATTGAAATGGGGGTGTAGGCAAAGGTACAGTCACGCTAGAGGATCCCATTTGGGGGGACCAAGGAACAAGTTAGGTGGACAAAATAAAATTGAATAGATGCCATGCTTGAACAATAGAAAATCTTAGGTATGAAATCACTTCTCCTAATCTAGTCAACTATATACAGTATATGAAAGATTATGCTCTAAGAGAAGGCTCTAATGGTATGGGTAAAATCACATTGGAAAGTGAAAGGACAAGTAGATCTAAAACCGAGTTCCAAGGGAATTTTTATAGCATTTTTATCTAACCCTTGGGATAGAGATCGAGTCTTCAAGGAAGGCCCATATTTCTTTTACTTGGGAGGTCTCCATCTTAGATACTAGACCGAAAGATTTTCTCCAGAAAAAAGAATATTTCGTGATGGCTCAAATTTGGATAAGGATGTATTGATTACCACATGACTTATGGGTAATGGAGACATTGGAAAGTATAGGGAATACCCTAGGGACCTTTATCAAAGTCTTAGAAGAAACAAAAACAAAAAGATATGTAAGGATTTGTGTTTACATGGACATAGCAGGTGCCCTATCGGAGTTTATAACAATATCATATCAATAAAAAGTGGAGCCAAACTTTGAATTATGAGCAAATTCCTTTCATATGTAGGAAGTGTCATATTCATGGACATCTATTTAGAGATTTCCCCTTAAACGCCAAAAACAAATTAAGTAAAACTCAATACGGAGCAAATGCATAAGGGTTTACCAAGATCCAAGGGAAGCATAAGAGGCGACCAAATAAGCCAATCACAAATGAAGGGGACAATAACAAAAACGGGTTCAAATATTTGGAGGAGGGAAGCAACCAGGAACAAATTGAGGAATAAAAAATAGAGTTATAGGACCCAAAAAAGATAGAAAAATCAGAAGAAAAGGATATGGAAAAGTGTAGGAAGCCAAATCTAAATTTGTAAATAGTGGGGGGGATAGAAAGCGAATTAGAGATGAAAGATCTAAAATATTTTGAGGAAGCGAGAGTGAAGAACAATGATGAAGAGATGACCTGGGAAATCGATCTAAATAAGGTGGAGTTAGAAATGTAAGTACTGAAGGAAGTACATGGAGAACAAGAAGTTAATGGCATGAAAATAGGACAACTAAGAAAACTACAAAGTGAAATACACAGGAGCATAGGTAAAGAGGTAACACCAGATATCCTTGTTGTAGCGTCAAGAAGTATGGGGATTAAGATAAATCCCATGAAAATACTCAATAAAACTCCTATCGAAGAAAATAAGAGGGGAAAAAAACCCTAGAAGTAGATAACCAAAGAAATAGGAGCACACCTAGTGGATTCAATACAAATGATCAACCTACCAGAAAGATATAAATCCAACCCCAATCGAAGTGCTAATATGAAGATAATTCCATGAAATGTGAGAGGACTGGATTCCCTATATCAAAATAGAGGATGTTAAAAAAAAGGATTTCCCAGGAGCGGACGAAGGTAGTAATGATTCAAGAAACAAAATGTGATAAGATCACCATGAAGAAAAATGCATAAAAAGTCTAGAAAGGTTGAAACATAGAAGTGGTTGAAGAAGAGGGAAAATTAGGTCGGATGGCCATTTTGTGGGATCCTTTGAAATGGAATATAGAACTGCACTCCAACCTACCAATGATTATGACAATAAAATTAATAGAGGTAGGGAACCCGTATCAAGGGTACTTATCTAATGTGTACGACCCGTTATCTCCAATATTTAAGTAGGGATTCTTGGCAGCTATAAACTAGTTGAGGGCTATGTTTCATGATTAGCAGTGGATTATTGGAGGATATTTTAATATGATCAATTCTCTATTGGGTAATAAGGGATGAATCAAAATACTTAATGGAGAATGTGAATCCTTTAGGGACTGGATTGAACACTACAAACTAATTGATATCCCAATTACCAATAGTGGCTTGTTCACTTGGAACACTAGAAGAAGTTCATAAAATCAAATTGCAGTTCTTCTAGATAGATTCTTGGTCACTGAGACATGGTTTCAAGAGAAACAAGATTTAATGACATATGTTCTCCCTCATTATGAATATGATCACTGGACGATCCTACTCTCATGGGAGGGAAAACGGATACCCAAACCAAATCCCTTCCGATTTGGAAAATTATGGGTGGAGCACTCATATTTTATTCCAAATATAGAAAGGTGGTGGAATGAAAGAACAAATCTCTATGGCACCAAGATCTACCAATTTCAGGAAAGACTCAAGAATGTCAAGATGAGAATCAAAATCTAGAACAAAGAGGTATTCAGAAATATATTCAAGGAAAAGAGAAGATTGGAAACAAAGATGGAATCGATACAAATAGAAGCAATTGCAAGGGAATACATAGATGGGGCAAGGAACAGGGAGTATGAGATAAGAATATAACTGAATAAGAGAGAGAAGTAGGAATAGATATTAAGGAAATATAAATCGAGAGTAATATGGATAAAGGAAGGGGATAAAAATATGATGTTTTTCCATAACTCACTCTTGCAAAGAAGGAACTGTTGATATTATGGTAGCTACGGGAGGTATTTACCTCCACGTGTGAACCTGACAAGAATAGAATACTCCAGGAAGCAAGAAGAAACCCTAATGAGTTGGCTAATAACCCTAGAAGACTTGTCGACTCAAGAAGATAATTTATATTAGGTTATTAGCCTCCAAGAGAAGAAGTTGGCCAGAAGAAATAATAATATAATGAAAAGACAATACCCAGAAGGAGAAGTCGGCCCTAGTAACTTTGCCAGATTACTATAAATACAAGGCGCCAGTTCTCATTTTTCACAGTCTTAGAATTGCAGAGAGAGCCAGATCTGCGTAGTGCAGTTGCAGTCTTGTGCGTAAGTGTGGAGGAGAGTTGTTGGTGCAGCTGCTGCAGCTAGAAGTTACGTTTTGGCTTGGACTATCTCTTGGCTAGGGTTTGGACTATCTGATCAATGCTTGTTGATGTGCTGTCCTTGGGGAAAGGTGCGCTACCCCTTTATATGGCTATCTAGCCTAGGGTTTTCTTCCGGAATGATTCTCTGTCAAGGTTAAGGTGCTTGAAGGGTGGCTTCAGCATATGGTTAGGTGACAAGGGTATTGTCAATGGTAAAATGAGAACATCGACTTATATTCTAACAGGTTATGGGCCCACACCTCCTTCATTCAGTCTAAACGCTGGAAGGAAACATAGCCGCTAGGATATTGAGTTCACTGAGGAACTACCTCTAGGGTTACTAGAAAAAGCAACTTCCAAGACACTGCCGCTAGGGTTACTAGCAGGAGCAGTTGCAGAAACCCTAATCCTCTTGTTGAGGAACCTTAAGTGAAGAGATTGACCTAATCTCCTAACAGATCAGTGCACTCTAGCCTAGCACATCTCCTGATACTCTTAGCCAACCAAGACGTGAAGTTTGAGTTTGTGGTCAAATCTAGGGTTTGACCAAGTCAAAGCAGCCATGACTTATTCTATGAAGTCAGAGAAAAAGTTAGATGGATCCTCTAACTTCAGAGCATGGAAGACAAGGATTGACCTCATCCTTTCTAAGAATAAAGTGTTGGATATCGTGAAAGGAAATATCGTGAAGCCAGAGTTTGAAAAAATAAAAGAGAAGGAACCGCAGAACGTTGCAGCTATGGAGAAGTTCAAATACAGTGATATCAATGCTATGAGTATCATAGTGGAATCTATAAAATACCAATTGATACCCTACATCTATCATCTTGACTCATCGAAGAATATGCATGATGCCCTAACAAATCTCTTCTCAGTCAGAAACATTGGACAAGTAATGAGTCTGAAGAATGAGCTCCGTGACATGAAGATGAATGATGACGACATCATAACATCATACTTTGTGAGAATATCTCAGTTAAGAGATCAAATACAAGCTATTGAAGAGATCATCTCAGAGAAGGAGTTGGTAAACATAGTACTCAATGGTCTTCCCAAGATGTGGGATGCATTTGTCGCAAGCATGAACACAAGAAAGGAGTATCTGACCTTTGAAGAACTTTGGACTTGCTGTGCTCAAGAAGAATCAAGGATCAATGCAAAAGAGAAACCCCAAAAGAAGAATGATGATCAAGCCTTCACAGTAAGATTCAATAACTTTAGGAACAAAATGAAGTTTATCTCAAGGAGGAAGCCAAATCAAGAGAAAGACATTTCAGAAATACAATGCTTCAACTGTTGAAAGTATGGTCACTACAAGAATCATTGTCCCAAGCTAAAGAAAAGGAAGGAGAAACACGAAGCATCATTTGCCGAAGAAAAAGAAACTTACAAAGAAGACTAATAAGGATGGAAGAGACTTCTTCTTCTAAAGGTAACAAAACTCTTCTTATTTCTTATACATATCTTGTTTTCATAATCTCTGTACATATCTTGTATATCTATCTCTTAGAAGATAACATATTCCAAGAAGAACTATACCTATGGAAGAACAAAAACATAAGAATGGATATCATTAGATAATACACATGAAAGGATGAAATACAAATCATGTGGAAGCTATTGCAAGATAAGCCAAATCAATCATGAAGAGACTCAGAAGAAGAAAAGACAAAAAGAAGTCAGCAATTGAGAGGAAATTGGAAAAAGACTTATGATGTTTTTGTAGAAAACAACAAGACAGAAGCATGGACTCTATTAGACAAGAAAGCCAATTATATATTGCAGAAGACAATAAGGATGAAAATGGAAGCGTGGACTCAGTTAGACAGAGGGAGCCGATTATATGCACTCATACATGAAACAAGGATTAGGAGGGAGCTAATCCTATGATCCATTGAAGATGATGAAGTATATATCCATGATAATAGCCATGAAAGACAGTATGTATTCTTCAAAGAGAAGCCTTAAAGTATCCCTGGTTGTCCATCCACATCCGTGATCCTATGCTATAATCTTTAGGGCATGGAATCTATAATAAACTCCATGGACTCGAGAACTAAAGAAACACATGAAGATTCCAAGAAAGAAAGAAAAGCTAGAGCAACCAGTCATTGTATAAAGAATCACAAGATTGTTAACTTGATATAAACTCAATAAAAGAAATCAAGCAAAGGAACTGAAAGTCATGATGAAGAACAGTGCATGGATGACTTATGAATGAAAGCATTGCAAGATCCAAAACTAGAGGTTCTCCTAGATGGAGGGAGAAGACTATGATGATTACTTGTTCCAGTAAACTAGAATTATCTCTTCATGAGTCATTATATCATCTGCAATATCCATGAGTTGGAGTTCTACATCAGATGAATGCAAAGAATGTTCTCCAGAGAAATTGAATAAAGAGTGTATGAAGAGCAATCTCAAGACTTTGAAAGAGACCCTTGTATGTAGACAGAAGACGATAACTTGGTGGAGAACCTCCAGTGCACAACAGAAGCATGGTGAAGATTTACTATAACATCAAGATGATTACTCAGTAGATCAGATCTCATGATGACAGAAGAAGTGCCACATGGATATGTTCCAGTTTTCCAACAATGATATACTCTATTGTTCAAAGCTACATGAAGCCTTCACAGAAAATCAATGTTCCAGACTAAAGTACATTTAAAATCAAGCATTACATTATCTATGATGAATTCCAGAAAGAAGAAAGTGGTTCTCCAATACATATCTCCATAGATGAGCAGAGAAGAAAACATTTTGGTAAAGCTTCTATCCAATATGAAAGAGTTTGCGTACTCAAGCTGGAGCTCATGGAGATGACTTCCTTATTGAAAAAGGAAGAGATGACTCCCAGGTTGGGAGGGAGCACTGCAAACATTATTGAGGACATTCATTTTCAAGATCGAAAAATAGTTCATCTTGGATAGATGCTTTCCTGTTCGGAAAGTGGATTGAGATTTCTGATGGACAACGATTTCCCATTGTGGTTAACATGGGAAATGGTCCAGATTGCTGATGTATCATAGATAGCGACTTCCCATTGTGGTTAACGTGGGGGGTGGTCTATGGTAGTCTCTCTTCTTGAGCATTACTCAAGAAGACTGGCCTGCCTTGCCGGACAACGATTTCTCATTGTAGTTAACATGAGGAATGATCTATTTTGGAGGTTGATGCAGGAATTTTCCTCTTGTGGTTAACAGAGGAAATGGTCTGGATAGTCATTCCTTAGGGTTTATACATTCTCTCCAGGGTGCACTTTGATTAGTGTAGGATGAATGGCCCAGGGTGGGGAATGGTCTAGGCTCAACAATCAGGTACAAGCATTCCTTATGGTTTATACATTCTCTCCAGGGTGCACTTTGATTAGTGTAGGAGGAATGGCCCAGGGTGGGGAATGGTCCAAGCTCAACATTCTTTAGGGTTTATACATTCTCTCCAGGGTGCACTTTGATTAGTGTAGGAAGAATGGCCCAGGGTGGGGAATCATCCAGGTTCAAAAGACATGACAAATATTCTTCCTTGCTTGAGAAGAATAGTCCAGATATATAATTGTTCTACTCTGAGGGCATATATTCTTTCAGATCTCATAGATATGAGTGAAATATTGGCCCAAATGATTCAGTTTATATCATAACATTGTTTATGTACAGGTTGCTATCAGATGTTTGTTATGAAGACTGTATGACAGTAGATGTATACTACTATGGTGGATATGTTCCATTGTTCGTGACTATACGTTGCTGATCAAGTACTTGTGTGTTACTTGGTGTGGTAATGTACCACTGGATTGTAGTTATGTACTACTATGGGTAGACACAATAGTGTTCTATTTTTTTTTTATTTCCCTGAAGACTATCAACAGTTTATTGGAAATAATTATCAGCCAGATGAATGATGAGCAAAGATTTTCCAGACAGAAAATGGTTCAAAACATTTACTCTTCTAGATTAGAAGAATGGCTCTTGTATCACTCTCTGGAGTGAGCATCATGTATGATTACTCACATAGAGTATGGTTTCAAGAGATGATGCAGCTGATGATGATGATGGTGCTCATGATCTAGTCTATATAACTATGTTGATGCTACCGGGTGAGTGGTATGTTTTGTGCTCAAGACCATTACCTGTAATACCTCCCTAGCTAGGAGGGAGTGTTGATATTATGGTAGCTACGGGAGGTATTAACCTTCATGTGTGAACCTAACGAGAATAGAATACTCCGAGAAGCAAGAAGAAACCCTAATGAGTTGGCTAATAACCCTAGAAGACTTGTCGGCTCAAGAAGATAATTTATATTAGGTTATTAGCCTCCAAGAGAAGAAGTCAGCCAGAAGAAATAATAATATACTGAACAGATAGTACCCAGAAGGAGAAGTCGGCCCCAGTAAGTCTATCGAATTACTATAAATACAGGGTGCCAATTCTCATTTGTCACAGTCTCAGAATTGCAGAGAGAGCCATTTCTGCACAGTGCAGTTGCAGTCTTGTGCACAGGTGTGGAGGAGAGATGTTGGTGCAGCTGCTGCAGCTAGCAGTTACGTTTTGGCTTATACTATCTCTTGGCTAGGGTTTGGACTATTTGATCAACTCTTTTTGATGCGCTATTCTTGGGGAAAGGTGCACTACCCCTTTGTATGGCTATCTAGCCCAGGGTTTGCTTCTGGAATGATTCTCTGTCAAGGTTAAGGTGCTCGGAGGGTGGATTCGGCCTATGGTTGGATGAAAAGGGTATTTTCAATGGTAAAATGAGCACATCCACTTATATTCTAATAGGAACTAGAATAGGATTGTAGGTCTGAAATTGACAACACGGGAAAAATGGAGAAAAATGAGGATATATAGACAGAAATGGTAACCCACTTCTAGTAGTTTCTTCAAGAGCCTACATAAAATAGGGAGGAGGCAATCCATAAAATACTAGGATGCATTCCAAATATGGTAACACTAGAACATAATCAAAACCTCATGATCCCGATAAATCTAGAGGAATCAGAAAGGACGGTGAAGGAGATGGCCTCGGGAAAATCTCTAGGACCAAACAAGTTTACCATGGATTTTTTCCAAGCCTGCTGGAACATAATACGGAAGGATATCTGGGAGGTAATGGAGGAATATGAGTCATTTAGATACATTCTCTAGGTCTTTAGTGTGATGTTCATAGATTTGATCCCTAAAGAAAAAGAGGCCAATACAATAGATAAGTTCAAACCTATCTCCCTCTATAATGTGATTTATAAAATAATATCTAAATTGATAGCTAACAAACTCAAACCTCTCCTAAATTAAATCATTTCTCAAGAGAAAGGGGGATTTGTGGAAGATCACCAAATCTTGGATGGTATAATTGTATCCCATGAAACTATTCACTCACTACAAACACCCAAGAAACCTGGAATGCTAATAAAACTAGACATGTCCAAATCATATGATCAAATAATCTAGAATTTTCTGCAGAGAATGTTGGAGGCAATCGGATTTGATGTGGACTAGATCCAATGGATAAATTTCTTGACTTACTAGACATTGTTTTCTATCTTGATTAATGGATCATCTGACAATGCTTTCAACCCGCTCAAGGGGCTCAAACAGGGGGATCCATTTCCCCCCTACCCATACATAATTTTGGCAAAGAAGCCGAGGAGGTTTATTCAAAAGGATTTGTCAGAAGAGAAGCTTAAATTCTTGAGAATCCAACCCAATTTTGAAACATTTACTCACCTCCAGTTCATGTATGAAAATATCCTCATGGGACTTCCCATGGAAAGGGAGGAAAAAGAAATCAAAAACCTGCTAAAAATTTATAAAGAGGAGTCACAAACCTAGATAAATTTAACAAAATCTCAAATTTGTTTTTTTAACACACCTATGGTAGTAAAAAGAAATATTACACTCATTCTAGGATTACAAAAAGAGAATCTCCCTTCAAAGTATCTAGGAGCCCCACTCTTGGATAAGGCTATTTGAAATGTATCATAGACGAAGCTACTAGGGAAGTTAGAAGCCAAACTTACCAATTGGACACATCACTTCCTCACCATCCCGGGGTAGATCCTACTGATTAAATAAATCATGAGCTTGATTCCCCTTTATCTCTTTTCAGTTTTGGAAGCTCCCAAAAGAAACTTAAAAAAGATTCAAAATATTCAATGAGATTTTCTATGGGGGGGAAACAAAAGAAAAAAGTGGGCTCTCGTTGCATGGGACAAATTGTGAAAACCCAAATCTCATGGAGGAGTGGGCATCAGATATCCACAATTCATTGGAAAATCCTTAATAGAAAAACTTTGGTGGAGGTGGTTAAAGATCCCAGAAGCCTCGTGGACCAAAACATGGAAGGAAACGTCTGTGCTCGATGTCCCCCAACAAGATTTACTCAAGATGGAGGGAGATAGAACAAGATATCTCATATGGAACAATGTGTGGAGAAACAAAGTACTCATCCAAAAAGAGAGTTTTGGGGAGGTTCATAATGGTTGGTCTACACTATTTTGAGAAGATGTGTGGGAAAAATTACCCACCTTTGGAGGTAAAAAATGTTTTTTACAGGTTTATTACTCCATGTTAAGGTCAAGATGTATCCACATATATCAATACTAGAATGAGAGTATGGAGATATGAGAGGGATATGAGAGAATATGGAAAACAGAAGATGAATGGCCTATCAACTAGAATGAAGAAATAAGAAAGGGGATGGAAGAGGGCATGCAGGTACGACAAGTCAGAGAAAGAGAAGGAAACAATATTTTGAGATGGGGGAACAAAGGGGACGAAAAATGTAGGGTATGTGAAGCTTATTTGTTAGAAGCAGGATTGGTAGAGGAAAATCAGAGGGAGGACTCACAACACATATGGAAACTTGAACTATGGCCAAAGATATGAACTTTCTTATGTCTTGTTTTGTGACAAAAATTTATAAACTAAGAAAAACTCATCAGGAGGGGGTTTGAAGGCCCTTCCATTTGCGAGTTGTGTGTGCAAGTTGAGGAAAAATAAAATCATCTTCTATGTGACTATAGGGAAAGGGCATTATTATGGGATAGAGGAGTGGAAATTTTTCGATGCTCTAACAGATTCTGAAATGATACCATCAAAGTAAATTTTGATTGGACCCCTGAACCTTTATTGAATAATATTATAAACAAATCATGGATAATATTCCTAGGCCTATTGATGTGGAACTTGTTGAAGGAAAGAAACAGAAGGATCTTCAAGAAAAAACAACTCCTGTGGAATGGGTATGGAAAATTATACATGGTAACATCAAGGAATCCATCACTTCATGAGAATTGACAGAGGGATATCGAGTATTGAATGAAGAAGAGGTGATCATTTTTAGAAATATTAGGCTAGTGTTATAACTAGGCGGTTAAATGCACCATATAGATCAAAAGTCGAATCAAGAAAAAATGGACACCACTTCCAAAAGGATTAATCAATTTGAACTTCAACGGGGCCTTTAAGGGTAACCTTGGTCCCTTCGGGGTACTAGGAGTCTTTCACAGTACAGAGGGAAAAATCACCTCTCTGTTCACCTACAAGTTGGGTTTAACCACCAATAATGGGGAGGAATTAAAAGGACTGATAAGAGGATTGTCCATAGTGGTGGATCAAGGACACAAGTCACTCATGGTAGAAGGGGATTCGCTTCTGCTAATTTCGGTGCCAAAAAAACTGATAAACGGATCCAACCAGAAGAAAATATCTAAGAATTGGAGATTATCATTCATTCTATCTAAAATAGCCAGAATAATAACGATCATGCCAACGCAATGGTTACTCAGCCAAATCAACATATCTTTTGGAAGAAGTGGGGCCCCACCCTAGTGGAAATTTGGAAAGAGGTCATGAAGCTAAGTGACAAGGAAATTCGTCCCCTAGATGGGTTGATAGATGTCGATACCAGCACTGTGTAAGAGATGGAAACATGGAGGCTTGAAAAGACATGGAAGATATATGGAATGATGACTTGGACAAGTGGTTCTTTTGGAGGTCGTCAGAAGCAAGTTCTGACATGTTAGAAAGTTGTAAGTGGTTGTTGGAATACTGAGAGGGGGGGAGTGAATCAGTATTACCCCTTATTAATAATTAACAATTAATTTTTATATTTTATTGATCACCACATTAAATCAACAATGAATAGTATGAAAAATCAATTATATAAATATATTTAACATCAATTACAAGGTTTTATAAAGAATAGTGAAGGAAACCAATCCTCTTTAGAGCACCAACTCTAGGAGACACAGATCCCCTTCTTCAGGGCACCAAACCTAGGAAGCACCAACTCCCTTATATTTAGGGCACCAACCCTAGAAATCTCCAACTCCCTTAACTTTTACAATTTGCTTCGTAAGGATATGAATCCTTCCATGCTTCTCTCTTCCACCCTCACTTCATAAGAACCAATAGTTCTTCTTGGACTCTGCTTCTATTTTGATCTTCTTATCTGGACTGCAGAGACACTTTCTTCTCACTACTCTTTCTCGTTTATATACTTTTCCAACTGGTGTGAGCTATGAAACATTGTGTCCCTTTTTTTGGACCATCTCACCTATTCATTAACAATAATCTTGTTTGTTTTTATTTATGAAAATATTATCGAGAATCCTTTTCAATTTAATGAAAATGATTTTCATTAATTGATCACATGTATGGATTGATTTCATTTAACTTAATTTCATGTCTCTGCAAATATTGCAGAAATCAAATTTTGTAGAGGTGCTTCCTTCAAACCATTTACATATGACCATAGGCGCAGGACCACATGCTTATTAATTTAAGCACAACCTCTTCTTTCTCCCTTTGTTTCTTTATTCCATACGACCGTAGGTGGTGACCATGCGCTAAGACAAGTGAATGCTTGATCACTTATCAAAATCAATGATCACGTTTTAATGTCACGATGAGATGGACGATTCTCATTTACTTCGGAACTTCGGCTATTCGTGGCTCCTGAATTCTGGAGTAGAAATTCCTCCAGAGTGATTACCTACTAAATAAGTCATAAAGAAGTGGTGATTTCTTGTTGTCATTTAACACCTCCGCTTACGCTGTCCTTCCACTATGCTTGATCATCGGTTGAGAATTCTCCCGAAGTATATCAATGGTTAGTGTTGACTTCGGCCTTTGATGCTTCAGGTGATTTCTCCTTCACAGTACTTCAATCTTCCAGAGTTCATTTCTCTGAAGTAGATTAGACGGATTTTATTTTCCTGATGAATGGTTCTCATTCATTTCAGAACTTTGGGACTTTGGGTATTTTCTGGTGGTGAAGCTCCCGAATTAAAAACTCCCAGAGTGACATTACTTGCTAACGTCACTTGTTGATGTGGCACTGACTGAGTAGCTACAACATGTCACTTATATTTGTGACTTACACATACCTGAAATGCCAATTGTACTTTGACACTTGTCATCATTTGATTGTACCATGTGTCCTTGCTGACATAGTCTTACTGACGTGGATCTCCTCATGTGGCACATGTTCTTCTCATGGATCTAACGGTTTCTCTAACTCCCAAAATTTATCTCAGATCGACGGCTGAGAGTGACTTTGAAAATTTGGCCTTCAGGTGAACTCATATGTTCTGAATCCATTTTTTCCGAAGTGGTCAGCATTGAAGCTGACCACTATTCTAATCCAACAACCATCATGTGTTGTCCAGATCCGATGGTCCTCATAAACTTTGGGACTTCGGTGCTCCAAACTTTGTCTTTTCTTATCTTATCCTTCTACTTGCCTTGATCCGACAGTCGGGAATGCTCTCGGAGCAGATCAACGATCAAGGATGATTGCGAGGTCCTCAACTAGCATGATGTTTAAAACTATCGTCGAGTTCCGCAATGGAAACTACTCGTTTGGTAGTGGAACTGATGCCAAACGTAGATCTATTGGTGGGTGAGCATCGACGGTCAGTGTGGATTGCAGAACTATAACTTGCATCTGGTTTATCCTGTCACCCAAACTCTACAATTGAAGTTGTGTAATTGTTGGTGGATCAACCACAATCGTCGATCTTTGAATTGATGAGATCTGACGATCTAGAATAATTATAGTATTGGAAATAACGCATTGTTTAATTCTCCCTTCATGCTTCGCAATCAATCCCTGCCCTTGATCTAGTGATTGCGTATCCAACGATCATGAATTGATCTAATCATTGACCAGTCCTCCAACGGTCCTTCTCTTGTAATATGACGGTCTAGAATAATTGCGGGATTGGAATTAATGCATTGTTTAATTCTCCCTTCACGCTTCACAATCAATCATTTCCCTTGATCTAGTGCTTGCATATCCAATGGTCACAACTTGATATGATCATGTTTCTACAATGTGCTTTCCCTTCTGAGCTTCATGTGCGTCATCTCTTCTAAGATTTTTATCTTTAGTTTCTAACCCTCCCAAGCTCTTAATTTGTTATTCCTTTTGTAGATGGATTTTCTTCTCTTTGTTCATACCAAATCATCATTATAACGTAATGAAATCGACTGTTGACATCAATGCCAATATGTCCAACAATATCCCCCTTTTTCATTGAGGGAAACACTTTAACTTCATACACAAACTCCCCCTGTGATGATGCTTTTCTCTATGAAGTTAGTCTCCCCATTTGACACTAATGGCAAAGGGTTTCTCCCCCTATGATTAATCTCTGTCTTTTTGTATGTTGTTGACCAGAATCTGAACTCGTGTAACTCCCCCTGTCAACTCTATGAGATGCCATGTATACCACTATATACATCCTATTGTTTCCGCTGCGGATACTGTTGACCTATTGGAACACTAAGCAACTGAAGGTTATACTTTTCAAATGACCCTTCGACATGTCCATTAATTCTTATCGATCTCTAAACAGATGTATCCATCTTTATCTGAGAGACTTTATATTTTTCTTGCCACATGACTTATCTTGCTTATATAATGTAATCTATTCAACTAGAATTGATCTAGTTATCAAACCAACTCAGGCACGCGTCGACCAACCAATATATATTTAATATTTTCTCTGTCACAAGCACTGTCTATGAAATTTCGGTTTCCATTCTTTTCATTTTTAGACTTGTACTCAGTCTATCTTCATCATCACCTCATTGCTACAGAATTTTCCATTCATTCCATTTCTTGCTCACATAGTAAATTCCATTTAGGGTTTATCCACTTATAACGATTTTGAGACCAATACATAACCCGCACTATTCCTGGGCAGATAAAGACCTGCAGTAAACTATGTCAGATCTTGCATAGAGTTATATCATCAAACCATGATGCTTTCGATGATCCTATTCATTTTTATGTGCTTTAATGATCATAGGAGCATCAACATGAATGGTTTTTATGTCTTCCTTAATTTCTCCTTCCCTTCTTTGTTTTTAATTTTTCTTTGAGAAGGATTTTCAGTGGACCATTAAAATATGATTGAAAAAATTCTGAGATAATCATCACTCAATTCTTCTGGTTATTCCATTGTTAAAGATTCATCATCAACATCACTATTATGTGCACCATAAGCTTCTTTATCCTTATTTTGAGAATATTCCTCTATTAATTTCCATTTGTTGGGTAATGGATAATATTCTTATATGATATTATCAAGTTTTGGAGTTGTGTTAGATTGTTCTTTAGGATTTTTCATGTCTTTAGTTTGATCTACTTTATATGCATAGCTTTGATTATTATATTCTTTATTAAAAGTTTTACCCACCAATCTCCTATTATTATCTGCATCAATTTCAGGAGAAATATTTTCATCATCTTTCTTGTTTGGTACTTTAGATTTTTTTTTCCATGTCTTCTTATTCTGTTTGTTAGGGTTTCCTATTTTTAGGGGTTGCATTGGTAATCTACATTCTCTGGTTTTATGACCATAGTTGTTGCATTTTTTACATTCAATATTTATGTTTTGCAAATGAGTAAATGAGTTGTAGTTTCTCTTTTCTATATTGTACCTATTGTTCTTATATATTTGGACATTTATGTTATTGTATTTTCCATAAGCTTTGCAGTGTACTGACTTATGTCCAAAATTATTGCAAGAGTAACAATATCCAATGAATAGATATTTATTAGGGGGATTCCTTCTGGTGATTGTATTCTTTGTGTCATTTTTTACTTTAGTAGGGAATGTTGATTTTTGTTTATGTGGAACAATGTTCAATGATATCATATTTACCTTATTACCTGCTCTTCTTGAGGATCCCTTTAGAGCATATGCATAACTAATTGGTATTTTGATAGATCCATGTGATGTAGAAGTTGAGTCTTGGGTGTATCCCAAACCATTCTTGTTGTTTGGTGACCTTTGACTACTGATAATTTCATCCAAGATCTTTGAACTATTTCCATTTTTTTCTCAAGTTCACTTTTAGTAGCTTAATCTCAACTTCTAGTTTCTCACATGCTTGTTTTTTATCACTAAGTTGTTTTAAAATGATTTCTTCAGTTTTATTAGCTTCCAGGAGCTAGAACTTCAAATCATTGATGGTATGTTTTGACTCCTTGAGGGTTTTGGAAACTTCCCTCTCTTTTTATTTAGTAGCTTCTTTAATATCTAGAAGCTCTCTTCTTAGCACCCAATTTTGTTTTTCAGTTTTTCCTAGTTCTTCAATTACACTAAGGATTTATTCTTCGAAGTCCCCTTCTTTTTCATCTTCTGAATGTTTATCATCTTGAGTTTTCATTCCCATAAATAGAATCTTTGAATCTTCATCTTCACTCATGTATGAAGAGTTGATATCTTCTTTAGAGTATAAGTTTTTCTTTTTCTTATAAAATTTCTTCTTGTATTGGTTTCCTGGTTGTGAACTTCTTCATCATTTTCCTCCTATATGGGATAGGGACATTTGTTAGCAAAGAGTCCAATTCTGCCACAGTTGAAACATTTGAAAGGTAACTTTCCTTTATATTTTTCAAATCCTTTCAGGAGTTTCTTTATAAAGTTGGCCTCTTCTACATTTGATATATATGATAACTTATCATTGGTCTTTTTCTCCTGCCTCGTCTTTTTCTTAGATGGTTTAAAGGTTGTTTCATATTTTGTTGATTTATCATTCCCTGTTCTCATTTCATATGTTGTAAAAATTCTATGAAGTTGATCAACTGTGAGTGTGTTTAGATTAGATCTATCTTCAATTATAGAAATCTTTGCATCATATTTCATAGTTTATGACCTTAGTATTTTTTTCACAATAGGTTTATCTGTAATTTCTTCTCCTATCGCTCTGATTGAGTTAACCACTTCATCTACCCTGTGAAGTATTCAACAATATTTTCTTCTTATTTCTTTTTCAAATTTTCAAACTGAGTTCTATAGGTCTGTAGTTCGGCTTCCTTGAATTTGGCATCTCCTTCATATGAAACCTTCAACTTGTCCCATATTTATTTGGATGATTTACAATGCATAACCTTCACACATATAGAATTAGTCAACCCTCCTAGAATTCCATTAAATTCTCTTGAGTTGTCATTACATATTTTCTTTCCTGCAACGTCTTTGGGTGGAGTAGTTGGTGCAGTGTAACCATCTACAACAAATTTCCAGATATCAAAACCAAGATCCAATAAGAATTTTTTCATTCTTATATTCCATAGAGCATAGCCTCCTCCATTAAAAAATGGTGCTTTGTTGTTAGACATTCCATCTTGTTGATCCATATTTAGGATCTACCTTCCAATTGTTAGACTATGCTGAAGACACCCGCTTTGATACCAAGTATTGGAATACTGAGAGGGGGGGGGGTGAATCAATATTACCCCCTCTTAACAATTAACAATCAATTTTTATATTTGATTGATCACCACAATAAATGAACAATGAATCATATTCAAAATAAATTATATAAATATATTTAACATCAATTACAAGGTTTTATAAAGAATAATGAAGGACACCAATCCTCTTTAGAGCACCAACTCTAGGAGACACAGATCCCCTTCTTCAGGGCACCAACCCTAGCAAGCACCAACTCCCTTGTCTTTATGGAACCAACCCTGGGAAGCACCAACTCCCTTGTATTTAGGGAACCAACCCTAGGAAGCTCCAACTCCCTTATCTTTTACAATTTTCTTAGTAAGGATATGAATCCTTCCATGCTCCTCCCTTCCACCCTCACTTCATAAGAACCCAAATTTCTTGTTCTTGGAATCTGCTTCTGTTTTGATCTTCTTATCTGGACTGCAGAGACACTTTCTTCTCACCATTCCTTCTCGTTTATATACTCTTCCAACTGGTGTGAGCTATGAAACATTGTGTCCCTTTGTTTGGACCATCTCACCTCTTCATTAACAATAATCTCGTTTGTTTTTCTTTATTCAAATATTATCGAGAAGCCTTTTCAATTTAATGAAAATTATTTTCATTAATCGATCAAAGGTATGTATCGATTTCATTTAACTTAATTTCATGTCTCTACAAATATTGTAGAAATCAAATTTTGTAGAGGTGCTTCCTTCAAACCATTTACATATGACCATAGGCGTAGGACCACAGGCTTATTAATTTAAGCACAAAATCTTATTTCTCCCTTTGTTTCTTTATTCTATATGACCGTAGGTGGTGACCAGGCACTAAGCCAAGTGAGTTCTTGATCACTTATCAAAATAAATGATCATGTTTTAATGTCACGATGTGATGGAGGGTTCTCATTTACTTCGGAACTTTGGCTATTCATGGATCCTGAATTCTGGAGTAGCAATTCCTCTGGAGTGATTACCTATCAAATAATTCATAAAGCAACGGTGACCACTTACTATAGTTTAACACCTCCACTTACTCTATCCCTCCACTATGCTTGATCATCGCTTGAGAACTCTCCCGAAGTAGATCAACGGTCAGTGTTGACTTCGGCCTTCGGTACTTCCAGTGATTTCTCCTTCACAATCATTCAATCTTCTGAAGTTCATTTCATCGAAGTAGATCAGAGGGTTGGATTTTATTTGCATGATGGACAGTTCTCATTCATTTCAGAACTTTGGGACTTTGGGTATTTTATGGTGGTGAATCTCCCGAAGTACAAACTCTCAGAGTGACGTTACTTGCTGACGTCACTTGTTGCTGTGGAACTGACTGAGTGGTTGCCACCTGTCACTTATATTCGTGACTTATGCATACCTGAAATGTCAACTGCACTTTGACACTTGTCATCATGTGATTGTGACATGTGTCCTTGCTGACGTAGTCTTGTTGATGTAGATCTCTTCATGTGGCACATGTTCTTCTCTTGGATCTAACGGTTTTCCTAGCTCCCGAAATGTATCTCAGATCGATGAGTAAGAGTGAATTCGAAACTTCGGCCTTCGGGTGAACTCATATGTTCTGAATCATTTTTCTCCGAAGTGGTCAGCGCCAAAGTTGACCACTATTATGATCCAATGACCATCATGTATTGTCCAAATCCGATGGTCCTCATTCACTTTGGGACTTCGGGGATCTGAACTTCGTCTTTTCTTATCCTATCCTTATAGTTTCCTTGATCTGATGGTCGGGAATTCTCTAGGCGCAAATCAATGATCAAGGATGATTGCAGGGTCCTCAACTAGCATGCCATTTAAAACTATCATCGAGTTCCACAATGGAAACTACTCATTTGGTAGTGGAAGTGATGTCAACCATAGATCTATTGGCAGGTGACCATCAATGGTCGGTGTGGATTGCAGAACCATAACATACGTGTGGTTTAGCATGGATCTGGTGCTTGTGTATCCAACGATCATGACTTGATATGATCATTGACCAATCCTCCAACGGTCCTTCTCTGGTAATCTGATGGTCTAGACTAATTGCGGGATTGGAATTAAAACAATGTTTAATTCTTCCTTTGTGCTCTGCAATCAATCCCTGCCCTTGATTTGGCGCTTACGTATCCAATGGTCACAACTTGATTTGATCATGTTTCTAGAATGCTCTTTCCCTTCTGAGAGCTTCATGTGCATCATCTCTTATGAGCTTCTGATCTTTAGTCGCTAACCCTCCTGAGCTCTTAATTTGTTAGTCCTTCTGTAAATGGATTTTCTTCTCTTTGTTCATACCAAATCATCATTATAATGT
Source organism: Picea mariana (assembly GCA_032191745.1). Lineage (NCBI taxonomy): Eukaryota > Viridiplantae > Streptophyta > Pinopsida > Pinales > Pinaceae > Picea > Picea mariana. The sequence goes on from JASDQU010738848.1 coordinate 29,760, forward strand.
AATGACATCGTCTGTTGACATCAATGATAATACGTCAATGAAAATATGTCCAACAATGGTGACAATAGGGCCTGATCAAGTGATGCCAATCTAGGAACATGATGTAATGGTGAGGATAGATGGATTCTCAACCTAGATATATAGTTAGTGAGTTTTTTAATGGAGGTGTATGTTGGGAATCTAAAGAAGGTGGTCATTAATGGGAGAGGTGTTCCATATAGACACAACCCCTGTGGGAACCAAAGTCCATGAATCTTAGGTATGTGTGAGATTGTGGGAGTACACAAAATTCAGAAGAAGGTGAGGATAACTCTTTAGAAGCTGATATGGAAAGGAAGCCAAGTGAAGATTATGATTTGAAAGTAGTTAGCTATGAGAGGTTTTGGAAGAATGGGTAAAAAATACTTAGGTTAACATAAGTGTAACGCCTTAGCTGGAGGCTCATGACATAAATTCACGAGAATCTTTGTAGTGATAGGGAGAAGGAATTTCATAGAAGGGTGTGGCTATTATTGGCCTAGGACTTGAACCTTGGGGAGTGTCCTTTTGGATCATGTTGTCATTGATGCCAAAGGATTGATTTCAAAGGATTGATTGTTGTCAAAGGAACAATGTCTTGTCATAGTATATTGATGTAGTGATTTATGGATCATGTATTGTCCTTGATGTCAATGGATTGATGTCAAATGGATTCATAGTAATATGATGTCATCCATAGATGAATATGGATCAATGATTTATAGTTGGATTGATGTAAATATGACTCATTATTGTGTTTTCATGGTTCTACAAATGGATGAACTCCAAAGTGGTCCCCTTATGGTGAAAGCCCTCACGGGAAGACGCTTTGTGATGAACTCCAAAGGTCATGGTTGTACAGATGGATTAAATCCAAAGTGGTCCCCTTATGGTGAAATCCCTCACAGGAAGATGCTTTGCGATGAACTCCAAAGTGGTCCCCTTATGAAGAAATCTGTCACAGGAAGACACTTTGCGGTTGAGTTATCCTAGTAGTATGGTTAGAGAACCAATTATTAATTGTGGAATAATGAGATGAAGATCAATGAATTTGTTAGTGAAACTATCCTAGATGGATAGTGCTTGTGAATCCATTTCCAGTGGTATGTGTAACGTCATATAACTCCTCACGGTTTGAGAGTTATGGCCTTACGAAGTTGGAGGACCCTCATATGTTGGCTTGAAGCCCCAAAAGGTCAAAGAAGTCAAAGTGATTGAAAAGAAGAGATTATTAAAATAATAAAGTGAAGTGAAAAAATCAAAGAGGCTTATTTAAATAATAAAGTGAAGTGACAAAGTCAAAGAGAATTATTTAAATAATAAAGTGAAGTGACAAAATAAAAAATGATTATTTAAATAATAAAGTGAAGTGACAAAATCAAACAGGATTATTTAAATAATAAAGTGAAATGACAAAGTCAAAGAGGATTATTTAAAGTGAAGTGACAAAGTAAAAAAATGATTATTAAAATAATAAAGTGAAGTGACAAAATCAAAGAGGATTATTTAAATAATAAAGTGAAGTGACAAAGTCGAGGAAGATTATTTAAATAATAAAGTAAATGGAGAACTTTATAATTATGGAAAGTGGTTATAAGAAGGTTAACCCTAAAATGAGGAAAATGGGTTAAGTGGTCAAGTGGCAAATTGGGAAAAGTTGGACATAGGTGACTGTGGACAAAGTGGCATAGAATATGCTTCTAAGGAAGCTACTTGGAGAGTATAAATAAGAAATAAGAGTCTCTTGTGAAAATCATATCTTCAGCCTAGCTTGAAGATCTATTCTGATTAAGAGAGGGATTGCAAGTTCTCATGGATGCCAATGGAGACTTGAGTGTGAGTTGATGCCAGGTTCTTGAAGTCTGAAGAAAGTTCCAGATCTGTATTCTATGGGATCAGATCTGCCATAGAAACTCTGGTATGGTTACATATTTGTCTTGATGGATACTCTTGCTTATTGTATGGTGAATTCTTAAGGCATTCTTGGTATGGATTTTGTGACATGGTTATGTTGGTTGATTGATAGAGTGAGAAACACTCTTATGGTTCAGTAATGATATGATTGCCATAGTATACTGGTTTCTTATACATGATTAACTAGCATTCATATTGTATGGTTGAGGAGAATGAGTAAGCTGTGGGAGAGCATAGATGTGTTTTGATTGGTTATGGTTCATATTGGACAATGAAAGACTGATAGGGCACATACATATGTGTGATTCACTACTGACAAGTCGTGAACCTATTGACAGATTGGTACCCGTTGAGGATTGATTCCTCTTCTCAATTGTTGATGAGTTATGTAAGCTGAGTCTTGCATTACATAGATGGTGCTCTTGTGGAGTTGTAACTCTATTCAATTGTTGTTGATAACCCAAGGATTGTAGTCCATAATAAAAATAAAATTGTACATACATCTTCTGTTCTTTGTGTTCCTTGTGGTGATGACTTATTGATGATATTTKTTGTTGGTATATGTTGTTGATGTATGTTAACATTTAACTGGTTATAAATGAAAACAATAAGTGATGAGTAATTGGTGATTGCTAACTAAGGAATTTTGTGAAGGGGAAGTTTGAAAAAGAGCCCTATAYTGATTCACCCCCCCTCTCAGTGTGGTCGGTGTGTCCAACATGTCCAAGACCCAGAGAAGATTGAATTTGGTGAGGGTGGTAAGGAGATTCTAGAGAGGGTGGTTAAGAAATATTTTTTGGAGAGAACGAGCAACTAGGATAAAAAAGAAGGGGCATGAAAGGGGAAGGAATATTGATAGGAAGATATAAGACAATTAGGGGTTGTAGGATGGCTAGGCTAGGAGAAAGAGGCAAAAACCAATGGAGAAAGAAAGAAGGAGCTTACTCATCCTAAGGACCAATGAATAGAACCAGAGTGGCCAGGGTGGCATGGATGGTGAGCTCCAGGTTTAAGAACCTTTGTAGATATGCATAGAATAAGGAAACAATGGAAATTGATGAAGTTGTGAGAATCCATAGGAAAAATACCACAGAGGAAGTGATCGTGGAGGAAGTAAAGGCATGGGTAGATGACCCATTTTACTCAAGGACCCGCAAGACAAAATATTTCAAATCAGATGAGATGTACTAGATTGTCAAGGAAGTGGTGCTCAGAAGTAGAAAAAAACAGGAAAGAAAATGAGGGTACCCTAAATGATTTTAAAATATTAGAAGTGAAGTTTGAAATTTTCTACAAGTCCCAGTTTGGCATCAAATTCAAGGTCACTCCAAAAGGGAAAAACTAGGACCAACCTCATATTGGGCCAATGAACTAGAGCTCCCCTAGTAAGAAATATCAACCTATCCTGATTGAAGATGATGAAGAAGCTCGGTTTGCTAGATCAAAAGTCAAGTGTAGGCCATCCCAAGAGGAAGCTAAGCAAATTCGGGTTTGAAACATCACACGTTTTGAAATCATTAGATATTTTTAGGCTTGTTAGTATGCTTAGGGTATATAGAAGTTAGAAAATTATTTGGAAGATAGACTCTTGGATTTTACATCTAGACTATTTGATTTCATTTTTGAAGAACACACTTAATTTTGTGATGAAGAAACCTAGATAATTGCTCTCAGGGTTGGGCATTGATTTTGATTTTGGTAGCCCTCCCCCCCGAGATGTTTGTATTTTTGTTCTATCTATAAACGTAAATACTTAGATTGTTTTTAATCTTTTAAAAAAAGTTCCACCAAGACCAAATGGTCTATCGAACCTTAAGAAAAGTAAGAGATTACTTGGATTTCTTTAAAATGTTATTTCAATGCTTGAAATAATTAAGAGAAGCATTCCAAGATCACTAAATTTTTGATGACTTATAAGGTTAGGAAGGTTGGTTTTGTGACAAACATTTTGAAATTGGGATCTAATTTGGGTATAAGTGGGGCATCCTAGGCAGAAATGCTCTTCAGATTCAACCCTCTTGGTGTCACAAAGGTGACAAATTATTTCTTTTCATTGTGTTTTAGGGAGTGTCCAATGCCCAACTTCACTATGCAAGTCATGAAAATTAGTTCTTATTTTAGAAATATTGATTCTATTTTTTAAGATGATCAAAATAGAGAGAAATATTATTATCAATATTATCATTTATATGTATTATCTTATTTTTTTTGTAAATAAAAAAAATGTATTACCTTAAAAGTATGTCATAGTGATACATATCATTACATAGTTCAAAACCTGACATCTGTTCTACCATATGCATGGAAACCATAACATGTGTCCTGCAAAACTTATGGACAAGCCAATATACCAAAACCAGAGTCTTGCTAGTGCATAATTCAACTATAAATGTATCCTATCTAGACCCAAAAACATGACAATAAGAAATCTAAACATATGGTGAACCCAGACAACCATCATGGAAGAAAGTGAAGGTGAACGATTTGTAGTAAGTTGGGCAACGGATCTTGGAAAGATCATTTGAAAAGGAGTTGAAAATAATATCCAGACGACAACTGAGGGCACACTATCTTTGAAGCTAGTTCTCCATTTCCCGACACATCTTGAAAATCAATTGCAAATGATCTGTTGAGAATCTTTGTAGAATGGGAATATCTTCCTCGGAGCTCAGATAATGGCCCACCAAGGCTAGATGAGTTGGTTCTTCCATGAACAAATATAGATGAGTCTCCTCCTCCACCAAGCAATAATCCAATTATGTCTCGATGGCATCATTGAGTGACAAATTCACATTTGGGGTTGTCTCTTTAATTGAGTCGTCGAGTCACTGTGGAGGTATTTATTCCTCTATCACACAACCACCCATAGTTGAATTATGATGGATAGTGGGAATGGAATTTCCAATTGGTTTAGTCATCCCAGTGGTATCCTTCATCCAAATTGGAGGAATTTACTCCTCTACTGGACAACCACCAAAAGTTATCACGTGGTCGAAAATTTGAGGCATTGACATATAGCCGAGGGGAAGTTGAGCATCATCGTGCAAATTTTGGTTAGAATGGGGAGGGCCGACAGGATTGGTGAATGGGTTAGGAGACAAAGAAGGGGTCGAGGGGGGGTGTTAGCAGTCTAAGAGTCACTCCTAGACTACAAATGACAGTAAGCTTGGTAACATAGAAATAAAAATGCTTGATTGGTTTTTGTGGATCAAGAAGAAGAAAACAAGGAAGGGGAAAAACAGTAAGCTGTTGTAAATCAATGATGAACCATTGGGCTATGGAGTCAAGAAAACACCCTGCTCATTAAATGCAATCAATATGCATATCGGATAAATGTTTATTGAATAGAGGAAGAAAAATATAACACAAAGAAGAACATCCATAAGGCAGAGATCCTCTCTGCATAAATGAATTCAAGGTACTTGAATATAAACAGTGACTAATAGGCAAAATACATCAGATCCTCAGATGCTCAAGAATCCATTAATCAAATGAAACTGTGATCCTCAAAGTGTACAATTCATTCAAGTAAGAAGACAATTTGGGAAAGAAAACAAGAGATACAAACTGATAACACATATATCATGAACCTTCAATAACATAAATGTTTACAAAAACAAAATCCCCTCAGGGTTACAATGGTCACAAGCAAAGTGCCTCCTACATCTTTCTCCCCCTCTTTCTCATGAATCCAACCTCAAATAGAAAATTTCTCTCCTGCCTCTTTAGATAGAAAAACTCTCTCTTGCCTCTTCAGGCTCGAGTCCTATCTCTGCTTTCTAAAAATAGAAGGGATTTACAAAAGACTGGCACATGTGTAGCTGATTATCTAACTTCTAGGCATTGGTTTTATAATAAAAGGACACCTATACCTGTAACCTATATTCTTGGAAACTAACTCAACAGAAAGTATTGCAAGTAAAAATAATGTTTCTTGAACAATATCGAGTAGAAAAGAGGTTGTAGTTAGAGAGTACAGGTTCTAACCATTTCCTGTAAGGCTGCCTAAAATGATGGAACTACTTGCCACCTGTAGATGTTCCCTTGACTGCCTGCAAATATTCATTTTTTTATCAAAACCTTGTTTTTGACCTTAAACTGCCCAAACTTTCATCACTGCAAGGAGCATTTGCAGAAGAGGATACAACAATAAGAAGATCTAGCATCCAACAAAGCTTTATCCTTAAAGGGTTCTTGATTTTCAATCATGTCATTTGCACACCCTCTCTGACATAATTACTGCATTATAGTAGTCAAGTGGATGATAGATATACTCTTGAAGTTAAATAGTATAAACCTTTCCATGCATATTATCAAAGGTTATGAATAATAAGGTTTCTCTCCAGACAACAGTGTGAGTATGGTCGAATTTTTAGGAGACAACAATTTTCAACCAACCACCTAGAAGAGTGATAAACTCGATTCTCTTGATTCTCTGTGCCAATTGGTAGCACCATTCGATAGCACCCTGGATAGTGAGTTTATGTAGCACCCTAAAAAATGCAACACCTCCTTAATAGCCTTCAATAGATGATAACACACTTCAAATCCTTATTCACACTCTTCAAATAATAATGCAAGTTAATTAGCAACAAGGTTTTCTTGCATTCCACTGCTATATTTCTCGGGCTCCTTGCAAGGTATGTAAGAGTGAAAATTATTCGCCCGTTGTTGTCAGTGCCATGACAATAGTTTTCAAGGCCTAGCCTAAGTTTCCTTCTTCCCCATTTTCAATTCCATTGAACAGACTGAACAATGAATAAATGATGATCAATTGTAGGATAAAGAGCCATCACAACTATCTTTTCCAAGAGATTTTATGGCGCATTTCGGCCTCTCTTCAAAATTGGTTGTGTATTTAAGCAATTGGATATTGGCCCTTCCATATTCAAATTCATATGCTCTACAAACTTAGGGTATCTCCTTCCACCGATGGAGAATCCTTTGTAATTTTTTAAGTCAAGAATGACCAGTCATTGTTTAAATCAATCATGCAATAAATTTTAGATTCGGTGGTTCAGAAACAAAGCCATCAAATAATACCTCTTGCAAATGTAAATAACATGTATCTATATACCCTACAATCGATTGCTTTCACCTGGCAACGAGCATTAATTTCTTCATGGATTTTTGGCATTATTCCATAACCTGGCTTTGAATTGCATGTAACTGTTAACCCATAACAAGTGCTTGACATGTGGAAGGTTAATTCCTATGCGATCTCGACTTTGAACATTTGGGCACTGTAGTGCTAAGTGTTTTGGCTTAATGCTAACTCCATGTATTGGCTTGTGGTGATGACAATGGGGTACATGACAAATAGGCTTGGAGGTTGACATATGTGCCCATGTACTTTGATGTGTGGATTTTAGGATATGGATTATATATGTAGTATGGTCTAGGGTAGTACACTTTCAAGCACACATCACTTCAGTAAAAATAAATTAAAAACCAAAATATAAATTTGATTATATGAAAAGTGAAGGCTTAATATAAAAGTGATTTTTGTTATGTAGGTAAAAAGGAAATCACAAGGATGCATGCCAAAGGAAATCAAATGAGAGCTCCCTTAAGGCTAGATAAAAATCAGAATGTTATGATAATGGCACAAGATCAAAGGATTGAGGTTTTTTGGCAGATTTTGACAATTCTGGTGAAGAAATCAAAATGAGATGAGGTGCTTTGGGAATTTCTAGTTGCAATGCTGGGATTTTAACAAATGTAAATTTGGGTATTAATAGGGGGCATGAATGCCAGTGTCAGGATACAAAGTGATAGTAGTTCGGCCCGCGTTTGGGCTTTCCCCTTTCGAGTGGCATGGTGTAAACACAACAGAGAGAGACAATGAGGAACAAGTTATGCGCAGGCACCAAAGGGGAGGTCAAATCAACAGGGGTGAGTGCTCGACTCTAGTGGAAAGAGAGTTTAGGTGGGGGATGGAAAGCCAAGTGAAAATGCAGGATCAAATAGCCACTATGAGTGCTTAGCTTCAAGAAAACCATTGAGATGACAGGGAGAGACACCATGAATACTGTGTTGATTTTGCCCAGCTACCTCGTACCTRCATAGAGAGCCATAACTGGTGCATAATGTACACCATTAATCGTCCTCAGTTGTCTCGATGCACTATCTCCCTCACATCTTGAATGCTAACCATTGTGAAAGGAATGAGGGCGAGGCTTGTGGTGAGGGGCCTTAATTGCGCTTGTCGCATGAGTGTTAAGAAGCACAGGATTGGTAGGTGTCACCCCATTCAGGGATCACTTATATGTATTATCATTTGTAAGTGTTATCATTTATATGTATTATCATTTTAATTGAAAAACATTCTATACTTTATTGGTTCAAAGTGTATAATTCATCAAATAAATATAAATTAAAATATTATTTTAACAAAATATATATTATTGTAAATGTTATTATTTTCTTTAATAATAAACTTTTTATTAGAATAAAGTTATTTAATTATTTGACTTTCAATTAAAAATTATTTAATTTATTTTAGTTTATTAACTTTGTAAATCCAATTTTTTTTTTTTTAATTATTATTTATTTATTTTTAAATAAAAAAAGGTGATATTACCTCAAAAAACAATTGTCACTGTACATATCTATTTAGTATCACACACTTGCCACATGTTATGCCAAACTAGTGGAAACTGAAATAGGTGGCATCCTTTTGTTCTTATAGCCAAAAGTAGAAGACGTCACTTGCTCCTCCAAATAGTTGGAAACAAGAGCAAGTAGCAACAAAGTGTGGTGACAATGCTATCTAGATATGCATCAAAAAAATGATCATACAATCTGGATAGAAAAAATAAGAAGTAAGACAAGAAAACTAAGAAGTAGTGCAAAAAAACCCCAGTTCCTTGCATATGGAGTGTTGAGAGCTGATAAGCCTTAAACATTAGATGAAATATTAGAAAAATGGAACCTACCATACAGAGTGCCACCATGAGGAGTGAAGATAAAATGTTGCACATAGGTTGGGCATCTCTACTTTACTGGCGCACTCGAGAAGGTGTCGAACAACATGTCAATTCTGCTACTGAGGAGGGTGTGCCTGTGGAGCTGCTCCATCGTGTCCCTCCTCATCTCGAAGATGAGTTCCAGGTGTTCCAGTTCTAGAAAGTAGGGTGAGATCAAATCTCAATCTATGTCTGAAGTAGGCAAAGGAGGCTCATTTGGGCGGTTTGTCCAAGGTATTTTCTCTTGGACTATACAAGTATCCCCCTCCAAGGCTTCCACTGTATCTGTTGCAGTAAGATTGGTGTTGGGCTGATCATGGGGTCTGGGACCATGTAGAGGAGGGAATCTGGCGGAACTGTAATTGGTTCCTTTGGGATTTCCTCCTCCACATAGGCCATTAGAGGCGTCTTCGGCTCCTTATTCCTATGAATCAAAGTTGTCGAGGAATCCTATGCTAGTTCACGGAGGTGTCTCTGTCTTGATGCATAACAATACCAAGAGACACCCCTCTTAGGTTTCCCTCGCTCATGAGGCATGACATAAAAGGAAGCCTAGACAAAATTGAAGAGGAGGGCGCACAAAGTTGGACAACTGAGCATAGTAGAGCACCAATGCAACAAAGAAATGGAATGAAACAATCCATGTCCAACCTGGTAGAAGTGGAGGATTGTCCGAGAAGCTGAAGTGACCTCGCAATGTTCTCTTGTACCTGTTGTGACCCCTCTGCCATGGCACATTGAGGGCGCCATTAAACCTGTGCGAGGGAGTTGTCCCTCCATCCCTAGAGCACGTTTAGATCCATCCTCCATCAAAAAATGAAGCTCAAGATAATGGCTAACCTTATTAATAACTTGGACCGCATGTGGAATGAGTGACACTATCCAAACTACATGATACCCCATCTAAGATATTTAAAAATAAATTATATTTAATTTTTTATTTTTTTTTGACCCTTTTATTTAGGTCTAATTTTTATAAAAATAACCTTTTATTTAAGTCTAATTTTTATAAAAACAATATTTTATTTCAAGATTTGTTTCCTTCTTTTCTCTAGTATGCATTAAGTAGTTTTTTAGTTTTCAATTTACCTTTGTATTTGATATGTTTTGTAATTAAATTCACTAGTTGTATTTCCTTGTTGTTTTTTTAAACATGTTTCCTTGGGTTAATTTTTGAACTCATAAACTCTTTAAAATATTTTTATTTTTATTTTATGAACACTTTAATTTTAATTGTGGGATGAGATTTGAACACATGAACTCTTTAATATTTTTTTTGGTTCATGAACTCTTTAAAATATTTTTTTAACTAGTTTTTTAATTAATGACTACTTTAAAATTAAATTAGTTTTATAATTATAATTGAAAATTGATAGTTGTGTTTATCTTTTTTTTATAGTTTTTATTGTTTAATAAATGATGTTTTTTTTGTTTACTAGTTTGTCTGTGAGATTAGCATGTGGCTTAGAAACAATTATTCATGGGCATCTAAGTCATCAAAATCATTAAGATGGTACTCGGACTGATACCAACCCTTAATATGGATGGATTCCCCCCCCCTAGATTTCAATCTAGGAGTAGAGGACATGGAGGTGGGCTCTGATTCACTTATGTGTACACTAGTCACTATATTATTTAATATAATATCTGGTGCAACCACACATCAACCCCTTTGGGTTTAAAATTGAAAAACATAAAAGTGAACTTTGATCCAATCTAATAAATGATGATTAAAAACAAATAAATATTTACATTTTTTTTCTTAATTTTTGAGTTAATTCTTCTATCTATGAGTAGTATAAAATTAAACTAGCCCATAATAATAATTGGAAATTTAAAGTTATTTGTAAATAATTTTTATAATTTTGTTGTTAAATAATATGATTGAAAATTGATAAATGTTTAT
>JASDQU010738848.1:40627-109871 GCA_032191745.1 Picea mariana
TATATATATATATATATATATATTATTTTTATGGTTTCATTATAGGCTTGAAATTCACTATTATTTATACATATAAAATATTTTTTAAACTTTTCTAATTAAATATATATATTATATTTAAAAAACATTAAAAAACAATACATACAAAGTACACGCTAAAATAACCAAATATTTATAATAAAAATTTATTTATATAAATCATAATTTAATTGAGAATTACTCTATGATGTGTTCGACCAAAGTATTCATGTTATAATTAATGAAATCAGAAAAACTAAAATACTCAATTTTTTATTAAAAAATATATTTTTAACTAAACTTACATTATTATTTTTTTTCTAGCTATAACTTCAATAATAAACTTTAAATATTTTTAACTAAACTTACATTATCATTTTTTTTCTAACTATAACTTCAATAATAAACTTTTACATTGTAAAGTTTATTTACTCGTTAACCCTTAACGAAAATTTATCCAATCGACATTAGATTATTGACTTTATAAAGGACATTTCTTTTAATGGTAATGAATTTTTTCTTATCAATCTAAATTATGTCTAAGTTTTGATAAAATAAATCTTTTCTCAATTATGTTTAAGTTTTGATAAAATAAATATTTTAAAAAGGCTGAATTTTTAGGACAGGTGGGAGAACAAAAAGATGAATGGAATAAATATATTAAGGGACTTATAAGTTCAGGTTTTGTTTTAAATAGTGATAAAGATAGTATATTATAATCTTGGGATACAAAAAAATGGGCAGGTGAATGCTAAACAAGCATATGAAGTATAGTTATTGGAAATGGAGATAATAAAATCAAATTGTTGGTATAAGGAGCTTTGGAATTGGCAGTTTTTTTTAAAAATATTTTATTTTTATTTTTTTAATGATAGAGAAGAGGATCCTCACTTGGAGAATCTGGTCAAAAGAGGTTTCTCTGAGCCAAGTAGATGTGTATTATGTGGGAATGATGAAGAATCTGTTTATCATCTTTTCGTGACATGTAACTTTACAAAAATTATTTGGACTACAATTGTAAGAGATTTAAATCTAAGGAGTTTCTCAGAATGAGGACAGTTAGTGGATTGCCTAAAAAACTGGATCACCAAAAAAGTCAATTAGAAAGAAATTCCATGTTACATCTGCTAGGAGGTCTGGAAACATAGAAACTTGTGATTTTTGAAGATCACCCTCCAAATCTGGTCACAGTATGCAGTAGGATTTTACAGGCCCTAGGTGATTTAAAGAGCCCACCAATTTCTAAGAGATGCATAATTCTTAGACCTCCTTTACTTGACAATTCATTAGCGATAGTTTTTTTTGATGGGGCATCACAAGATAGGAGGTCTAAGTGTGGTGCAAGAGCTGTTTTGAAGTGCCCATTAATGGGTATTTTGAGACTTAAAATGAACTATGGTATAGGGACAAACACTAGGGGGACTCCTAGCATTACGGTGCACTTTATATTTTTCTTTCTATAAAAAAGTACAAATACTACATCTAATAGGTAACTCAAAAGCAATAATTGATTAGTTTAACAATGAAAACTCTTTATAGGTAGTTTCACTTCAGTCTTGGATGCATAAAATTCGAATACTATGTGGAAGATTTCAAAAGGTAAAAGCTCAACATATTTAGAGGGAGTGCAACAAAGAAGCATATTAACTCTCTAAAGATGCATTGGTATTGGAAGAAAATGGTATTTATGTAGCAGGGAATATTGAAGGAAATACAAAACTGTTTGAAAAATTACAATACAGTTAACAAAAATATTGTAAGGGAAATGAATAATCTATTTTGGAAAGTTAGGAGTTTTAGGAAAAAGTTACAGCTAGTTTTTTGATCAGTTAAAATCATGTTATAATTCTGTTGTATAAAAACTATAAAAACTTGAATTTAATTTCAGTTCTTTGTAATCGAAGGAAGTTTATTTTTTTGGTTTTAGTTTGGTTTCGGAAACTTTATAAAAGCATTATAAAAAATACGAAGTGCAATAAGAAACAATCATTTTGTAAAAGAACTATTATATTTACTAATATAAAACTTTTTTTCTACTTAAAAAAATAAATTAAATCTTTTAAAAATTATTCATTCTTTTTTTTTTCACTAAGTAATTTATTTATTTTTATTTAAATTTTACATTTAATATATTTGTGTTTGAATTTGAAGTTTCAAATTCATGTTTAATTGGATTATTTGCTCACATAATATGTTTATGTTTGAAGTTGAAGTTTCAAATTCATATTTCTCATCTAAAGATTTGTCATTCTTAATTTTACATTAATTCTTCAACCTATAAAAAAAAAAAACATTCTATTAAAAATTAAAAATTAATACTTATTTGCATATAATTTTTATCATTAAACAATTTTATGCTTTCTTCCTATTTTTAAGTTAATTTATATTTCTTATAATTTTTTTTATGATTAAAAATCTTAAAACATTTTTTTTTTAATTATTTTTATTAAAATTTAAAATTATTATAAACATATTTATAGTTTTTATTATAAAAATATTATATACAAATTACACATTTTAAAAAATTTTAAAAATATTATTGACACACAATTTTATCTTTAAACAATTACATGTTTTCTTTCTAGTTTTTAAGTTAATTTTTATTTTTTGTAATTTTTATTATGATTGAAAACTGTAAAACAATGTTTTTAATTATTTTTATTAAAATTTTAAAATTTTTATAATTTTTATTATAAAAAATATTATATACAAATTACACATTTTAAATTTTTTTAATAAACAAATATTTATAATGAAAATATATTTTAATAAAAAACTAGTTATAATTAAATTATATTTATATATAACATTATATATACATTTTAATTGATAATTACTTCATGATCTATTATAAGAAAAATGATTAATTATTAAAATTTAAAAAACATTTAATTAAAAAAAATATTTGACAAAATAGGTTATCATTCTTCTTACCCTATCAAAATTATTTAATTCTTAAACATTTAAACATTCAAGTAAAAGTAACCCATTATAATAAATTTAAATTTATTAGATACATATATAGTTGTATTTAGTTTCTCTATGGTATTTATGTTGATCATATTTTTGTGAAGTTTTTTAATATAATATAATAACAATAACAATTTGTTTTTAAGGTCACTGCCCCAACACGTATACATATCTTACTTTTTTTGGATTTGAACGTGTAATCTCTTAGGAGGAAACACATGTTCTTTTTATTTAGAAAAGTGTTTTCTTCCCTTATTTTTATTAAGTGATTTTTAAATTTTTGTTTTGATTATCCTAATCAACTTTTATAAGTTTCTTACGATTGAATTTCAATTTTGAATTATTACTAATCATGTGTCTTTCTTAATTTTGGATTAGTTTTTCTTTTATAAGCCCTTTCTTAGTTTTGGATTAGTTTTTCCTTTTATGAACCCTTTAAAATTAATCCAGTTTCATAATAACAATTGAAAAATGATAAGTTAAGGAGCAATGGCTCCATTTAAGTTTAGAATTCCATTAAAACATAGATGAACCTTTTATAATTAAATCCAAACTAGTCCCACAATAATAGTTGAAACTTGATAGTTCAAGTGGGACAATTTTTTTATAGTTTTTACATAAAAAAAAAATATTGCATACAAAGTGCACATTTTAAAAAGATTAATAACCAAATATTTATATACAAATTTTCATGTGTAACATGTAAAATTTAATTAGGGGTGGTCAGTGTGGGGTTGTCCTCCATCCCCCCAAAAAATCAAGAAATAAGTTTTGCCTTAAAATTAGGAGAATCCACCAACAACCAAAATGAGGTTATGACATTGTATTAGGGATTAAATATTCTCAAATCAAGAGGAATAAAAAACATCACCATAATAGGGGACTCCTAATTTGGTAGATTCATAATCAATTGAACTCTCAAATTGTTAAGGAGATTGTTTAATTAGAAGTTTCAATGTTGATTATAAATGAGAGCGTTCCACATAACTCCTACCTCCCATAAATTTAGAAACATAATCCATTTCTTAACCATGATAATCAAGCTTGTGGACAAGTGGCACATGAACACTAAGGTGATAGGATCTCTAATAAATTTATCTCGACCCACAATACTTCCTCCTAAGTTTGCATGCATAAATTGAATTGTAATAAGCATGAAGGGATGGATTGGAGAAACAAAGAAGGAATTTTATTTCTAATTTTCATTTTGGTTTTACTCCTCAACAAGTGGTTTAATAATGTCAATGAGGTTATGCTAAGAGGATACTTAGTTTTGATCCCTCTAGTTTAGTGGTTTGATCAAGCTATGCAGACTATCTCTAGCTCAAATTTTTAGGTGAAATGTGTTTTTGATATTTTTTCTTGGCTATATGGAATTCCTTTGGATTTAATTCGGTAGTGTGGATCATCATCGAATTTGAGCTGATTAGTAGTGTTTCTCCTGGCTCTCTTGATATGTTTTATTTTCAAGAATGTTATCATCGTGTAGGATCAAGCTCAATTGCATGTTTTTTTAAGGATGGAGGGCCATAGAAAGATTGAACATTGATTCCTCCATGAAATCTCAGACCTTTGTAGATTCTAATGGAGGAATGATCATCGAATAGAGGATTTACAAGTGTATTTTTATCATTATAGAAATAGAATGAAAAACCAAATTGAATATTAGATATCTATGAACATAGAGTTATCAAAAGTTGTGTCTTGTCAAAGTAGGAAAATAGAAAAATTAAAAGCAGACTTCAATATGCTTTACATACAAGTATTGGGTGTTGCTAGGATCTCACATTCTTTGGTATCCCCTTCAAATTTGGACCACACCATGCAGAGTTTGGCACTTTAATGAAGTATCTCAAGAGACATTTTGCAATATTTTTTCTTGTTTACCTTATCCTTCAATAATTGTTTTCCTTTTATTAGCCCTAAATGTCAATGTGCATAAAATAACACCTAAACTTCTTTATAACATCTTTGTTGTGTGGATTTGGTAAATATATAAACATAACTTCCTTATTAGTCGCTGCAAAAGAATGACTATAGCAATGAGTTTGTTATTGATTTGACATTAATTTGCTTTATATTTTAAATTTGTTTGTAAAATATAATGTTTAACTTAAGAAAATATATATATATATATATATATATATATATATATATATATTTTGATATATTAAAAATATATATTTTTCTAATCTCTAGTTGGTTAATATATTTCAAGTCTTATTGTTGCTTTCATGTATTTCAATCTTTAAAATTAATTGCATAATCAATAACATATTTTAATTGGTTGTACAACATATATAACACTTATTATACCACCACAATAAAATATTTTTTAAAATTTACATTTCCCAATGATGTTGATGTTTTGTTTTGGATGTGTTATGTCTTTTCTTTTTGTAAATGAGTGTGTGAATCTATATTGCTTTGTAAGGTTATAGTACAAAACTGATGCAGGGATTCCCAGGATCTGCCTTAACAGAAACCAGATCTGGGCTCCTTGGAGTGCATTATCTGAAAATAAACAAAAAGTGTCTGGGTTGCCACAATGGGAAACCAACCCAGGCTACCATAATCCAGTCTAAAAAAAATTCATCAAAAGAAATCAAGAAAAGTTTGAACATAGTGGGGTGAGCTCCTACTCTAAGAGACAGGGTCTGGGCGGGTCCTGCGCTAGTCTAGGTTGATGGGGTGTTCTGTGTCCCCTTTTTGTTGTGCCACGTCCTCCTCCCTCTAATCTACCAGACGTAGCTTTTTTATGCAAGATGGGGTTCCATTACTGTCGGCTGGAGTGATATCTATCTGGTGGACATAGCATAAATAGAGATGAAATTGTCCTGCCATCCACTCCAATTTCTCCTGTTGTCTTTTCTGGTCCTCCACCAGCCTTTTTATCCCCATCTCCAGGTTGTTGAGGCGGTTGATAATTCTTGTGCGTTATTTCTTCTTCTCTTTGGTTTCCATCTTGTTGGTCTCCCCCCTGTTCGCACACATCTTACCTATCAACATTTTGGTTCTCCAAGCTTCCTCCACTGTCTTGTGGTAGAGGGTTATTCTCGATTGTGTGCTTTTGGGGTCCCGTATCCTCCCTGATTTTTGGGTTAGTTTTGACCAGGCTTTGCCCTTGTGGGTGTTGTTAATTTTTCCCTTCCATCTTTTAATGATCGTCTTCCCCTTGTTGTCTTCCTTCGTGAGGAAAGTGTTCCTTGCATCCCTGGCCGCCTGTTCAATTCTTGTCATTCGACGGGCACTCTGTGGAGGTTCCTTTCCCTGGGGGGCTCTATTACTGTTGGTTTTCTTCATGCATACCATATTGACTTGCAGGTGGTGGTTCTTACGTTAGGTTCTTTCCCTGTTCCGCTGCACCTCCTTCTGATAAGTATAGTGGTCCCCTGTAATTGCGATGCCTCGTTCTGTGATATGTTTTGGTGTCCCAGCCTTTATGGAGCCAAACCAACTACGGTCTTGTCCTTGCAATCATGATCTTTTCATCAAGGTGGTCCTGACAGTCAGAAGACTCTGTTCTAGAGCGTGTGCATTTGATGACCCTGCCATTATCTCTTCTCCAATGCTTTTCCCTACTCATTGTACACCATCCCTTTTCCAATTCCATATCGATACATAGTTGAGGTGTGTTCCTACTTGGCGCTGGTGAGACCTATCGTCCATCATCCATTTCTGCTTGCAATTTAGGTCTGTCATCCTTTGCCGCCTGTGATTGATCCCTTCTGCTTTCCAAAGGGTAGATTATGTACTTCTTTTTATCGATGGGGATGTGGTGTTGTACCTTCACTTGATGTGTGATCTGTGTTTGCATTTGCAACCTTATTTGATTAGTGGGCCATCAGATTTTGTCTGGGACCTACGTGTCCTATGGTGGCGATTGTGCTTCCATTCTTTTCGTAATCTACTGTACTACTCTTGTTATCTTAGTCTTTTTCCGCAAGTTGGGTGCAGTCTTCTCGGAATTGACCTTGCAGGATGTTGCTCCAGATTGTGTCCAGTTCTAGACCTTCTTTCTCGACCCCCTCATTTTCTATTCTTTCTGCCAATCCATTTTTTGACCTCCTCAATCAGTGCAAATCCACATTGATCCCTATCCGCAAGTGCTCCTGGATTTTGTTCAGTATGTAGGCCAATCGCCAGTGCCTCTGGATCCTTCCTATTTGGGTACCGTTTTGGATTTTTCTCACTGTGTTGATGACTAGCATAGAGTCTCCTTCCACTATGGTGTTTGTCATCCCCTCCCGGCCTAGAATCTCTAGACCTGTTTCCAGGGCCCCAAATTCTGTGACATTATTGGTGGCATTGCCCAGCTCCCCACGTATAGTCATACGATGTTCCCTTTATTGTACCTAATTACTCCTCCCAGACATGTTCTTCCTGGGTTTCCTTTCGCCGCCCCATCAAAATTCAACTTGAGAGAGCCTGGAGGTGGCAGTTTCCAGTTGTGCTCACCTCCTTGGAGTTGTGGCTATTCTCTGTTTGGATTGGGGTTGCGCCCACCGATTAATTGGAAAACCTCTAGGACTCTCGACTCATGGCCTGTGGGTTGCGCACTACCCTTGTAATGATCCCAAGCCAAAATTTTCACTTGGAATCACTAACTACCACTGATTCATTGATGTGTAGGTGTTTATTGAGTWATCCAGTTATTAAGTGTGTTCATACAAGATTCATCCAACACATGAAGATCACAATACATTCAAGATATAGAAGCACAAGAAAAGATCTGACCTTTTATTATGAGCAATATAGAACCAATACAATAGATATCCGATCTGGAACAATCCTTAGATGGYCGGATAGACAAAGATATGAGTTGCTACAAAATGCTCTGCTGATACAAAATAAGCCTCCAATGGCTGAATAAGAAATGAAAATCAATAAAARTAGACCTTACTGCCAAACCCTCCAGCTGAAGAATGCCACACCCCAATAGAAGACTGAAACCCAAATTGATCCCACTGAAGGAAGAATCCAAATGAGTCCAAACTCGGCCAGATGATAGATCAGGGTGATGGGATCACCCTCTTGAAATCTCAAGTTGAACATCCAAGGAAAACTCCTCCAAACTCTGAATCTTCTACTGAAGTTGCGCCCTCCTGAATGCCTGGAACCCTAGGTAATTCGACCCTGATGAGAAAAGCCTCCAAATTCTCTGAAACTCCCCAAAAATGTAGATCGGGCTATGAGAACCATGTAGGAGAAGTTTCAGACTCAGATTCCATGTGAAGCCTTCTAGATATGAGATTTACTGAATCATAGGATGCCCCCTTTGTCTCCAAGGCATCCCACTCTGAAGCTAAATATCTGATGGTGATAACTCTTCAAAAAATCCCTCCAAATGAAGGTAGTGCCCGTTCAAATAAAACCCAAGTGTCAGAATGGCCACAGGCTCTCCTGATAAGCTGGATCGAACCCTTCTCTAGATGATGGTTCACCCTTGCTGAAAACACAAGAACAATATGGACCTACTACCTTCTGAAGTGTTAGATGGAAATATGCTGAGAGTAGAATGGTGTAGAGGAATCTTTCATCCCCGAGACCAAGCTATGGAACAAGGTGAGTGGGTATTTCACCACTGAGTTGCTCACAAGGTTTTGTACAACAAAACCTCCAAACTGAATGCTCAAGAGAAATAACAAGCAATATACCAAATCCAGAATGACTAATAGGTGTGCCCCAGCCTCTTACTTATACTTTTCCTTCTAATTCACTGTTGAGTTAGGTTAACTCCTAAGGTTAGCTTCTATTCTTCTATTGAGTTATCTTTTACTCCTTTTATCCTTTTTCTTTCTTAAGTCAACTTAAAAATATAAATTTAGTTTAGTTGAATTTCCCCCTCAGTGTGAGACTATGACCTAGTGGGGTGCCCAGGCCACTGAGTCTCCTCATCACCTCTCTATCAGGAGGTGGGGGACATTACAGTCTCCCCTACTTGAAATTGCTTGTCCTCAAGCAATTCCAAACTTGTTTCTCTTACCACGTGCTCCTTTTCCCATGTGGCATCCTCAATGGGTAAATCCTTCCATTTGATCAGGTACTCTTTGATGCTTTGGTTTCTGAGCCTTTTCTCTCGAGCCTCTAATATCTCCTTCCGAATCAAAACAAGCTATCCTTCCTCATCTAGGGGAGGTAATACCTCAATGGGTTTGATGTGTTGGACGAGAGCTTTCGTAAGGAAGGAGACATGGAAAACATTGTGTATTTTGCTACCCGGTGGAAGCTCCAACTTGTAAGCTACAACCCCTATCTTCCTGCTAACTCTATAGGGTCCAAAGAAACGTGGTTGTAGTTTGTCTGCTATGATCCTTTTTATGGATGCCTGCCTATATGCTTGGAGTCTTAAGTAGACCAGATCCCCAACCTCAAAAGTACGATCCACTCTGTGCTTGTCTGCTTGGACCTTTTGCTGGTTTTTTACTCTCTGTAGATGATCCTTCATCTCCCTGAGAATGTCTTGGCTCTGATATATCCAATCTTGTACCATAGGTGCCATGCTGTCCCCGAAAGAAATATCCCCAAAGGATAGATGATCATAGCCATACAAGGCCCTGAATGGTGACATGCCTATGGACATATGTTGGGTGGTGTTGTAGTAGTACTCTCCCAAGTGAAACCATCTAGCCCACACTTCCTGTTGTCCTGCCACATAATTTTTGAGGTAGCCTTCCACCCACTTGTTGATGATTTCTGTCTATCCATCTATATGAGGGTGATAGTTGGTGCTAGGTGTCAAGGCCGTACCAACCAACCTGAATAATTCCTGCTAGAATGTACTCATGAACCTGCAATCCCTGTCGCTGACAATGGTCTTGGGTAGACCATGCAACCTAAAGATTTCCCTGAAGAAAATTTCGGCCACCTACGTTGCACTAAAGTCAATGGATATGGAGAAGAAGTGTGCGAACTTTTTCAACCTATCCACTACTACAAATATACAGTCCTTACCTTGTGTCTTTGGCAGTCTGGTGATGAAATCCATAGATATGCTCTCCCATTTGTGCTCTAGAATGGGTAGGGGTTGTAGTAATCCTGCTGGGTGCGTGTGCTCATCTTTGTTCTCCTAACATGTAGTACACTCCTTGACGTGCTTAATCACATCCACCTTGAGGCCCTTCCATGATAACCTCTCTCTCACCTACCTGTACGTCTTGCTGATTCCTTGATGAACTGCCATTGGTGAGTCATGGTATGCCTATAATATCTTAGCCTTGAAGGCGGATTCAGGAACCAAAAAGATACGGTCCTTATAGTAGATGAGATCGTTCATAACCTTGAAATTATCATCTTGTATCTTCCCATCCAATAGCTAGCATGCAAACTGATCTTTTGCATACTCCATCGCCAAAGGGTCTTTCCAGTCAACTGACACCCCGGTCATGGCAAAGATGGATGGCCTCCTAGATAATGTATCAACCACCACTTTGTTCTTCCCTTTGACAAATTCAATGTCAAAGTCATAGGCCTATATTCTACTTACCCATTTCTGCTGCCTCTCATTCAAATCCTTCTGCTCCAACAGATATTTGAGACTGTTATGATCTGACTTGACCACAAACCGGGCACCAACCAAGTATTGCCGGAATTGGACTAGTGCATGCATGATAGCCAACATTTCTTTGTCATAAATGTTGTAGAGTAGCTCAGGACCCCTAAGTTTCTGACTCTCATAGGCAAGAGGGTGCCTCTTTTGCATCAATACGGTCCCTATTCCTTCCCCAGAGGCATCACACTCCAAGGTAAAAGGGAGATTGAAATC
Organism: Picea mariana; assembly: GCA_032191745.1. Lineage (NCBI taxonomy): Eukaryota > Viridiplantae > Streptophyta > Pinopsida > Pinales > Pinaceae > Picea > Picea mariana. The sequence goes on from JASDQU010738848.1 coordinate 51,381, forward strand.
TGGAAGGGCTCAGGCTGGGCATGTACTCATCACTTTCTTCATCTTGTCCATCATTATTTGAGCCTCCTTGTCCCACTTGAAGGCTCCTTTCTTAGTCAAATCATTCAAAGGTGCACACAGCTAAGAAAATCCTTTGACAAACTTCTTGTAGTACATGCACATACCCAGAAATCCTCTCAATTATGTGAGTGTCTTAGGAGTAGGCCATTCCATGATGGCTTGTATTTTCTCCTGATGTACCTGTACCCCCTTTTCCCTGATGATGTGTCCTAAATAGAGTACCTCTGTCATTCCAAACTCACATTTGGACTCCTTAGCATACGGTGACTGTTCCTCCATGATTGACAAAATCTGATTCACATGCCTGAGATGTTCCTCCCACGTCTTGCTGTAGATAAGCAAGTCATCAAAAAATACCAGCAGGTACTTCCTCATCTTTTTTTTGAACACATGGTTCATACATGATTGGAACGTAGCAGGGGCATTGGTTAAGCCAAACGACATCACCAAAAATTCATAATGGGTGTAGTGACATCTAAAAGTTATTTTTGAGATGTCTTTCTCCGTCATCTTGATCTAATGGTAACTAGAGCGAAGGTCAATCTTAGTGAAGTAGATGGCCCCATGCAATTCGTCCAACAATTCATCAATCCTTGGTATTGGATACCTATTTTTGATGGTCTTTTTATTCAAAGCCCTGAAGTCAATGCACATCCTCATAGTGCCATCTTTCTTCTTCACCAGTACTACTAAAGAAGCAAAAGGGCTACTGCTGGGCCTGATGTGCCCCATGTCCAGAAGTTCCTTGATGGCCTTCTCTATATCATCTTTGTACTTCTTGGGATGTCTTTATGGTGTGGTGATAACTAGTTTGGCCCCTTCCTCTAGCTCAATAATGTTCCCAAACCCCCTATCTAGTGGTACCCCTGGAGGAATAGGCCCAAACAACTTGTGGTGCCTGTCAAGGATTTCTTTGATCTTTGGGGTGTAGAAAACCTTGCCCTATTCATCCATACGTGTCATAACCCTGTATTCGGCTGCGTATACTATCTTGTCTCTTCGGAATATGGCCTCCATCCTCTTGGCCGTGACTACCTTTGCAACATTCCCTGTCATGCCCTGAAGCACTACCTTTCGTCCACCCTCCTCTATGAATGACATTTCCATAGTTTTGTAGTTGGTGGTGATAGGCCCCAATGTGCTGAGCCACTGAACCCCTAGGATGATGTTGGTATCCGGAAGGTCCATGACGTAGACGTCCTGTGTCATATCATGTCTACCCAAGGTAAGATTCATGCCCATAATGTATCTTTAGCAGGGCATAGTGCCTCCACCTGCTACCTCCACCTTGAATCCTTCAAATTCTACTGTGGGCATGTGCCTCCTTTTCAATAATGTGGAATCAATGAGTTGTGGGAAGCTCCTCCATCAATCAAAACTGAAACCCTCTGTCCCTACAAGACCCCCCTCATTTGGAGGGTGTTATACTTTGGCACTCCACTGATAGATGCCAAGGTGGCTAAACTGTCTTGTCCTGTGATCTTCTCCTCTTTTGTCTCAATGGTATCAGCCTCCATGTTCTGTATCTGGCTGATCTCCTCTTCCTCATCATTGTCTAAGGTGACCTCAATGTAATGCACTTGACCATGGCCCATGCATTTGTGTTCTAGGTTCCATGGTTCTTTGCAAGTGAAGAAAAGTTTCTTCCTTCTCAATTCCCTCCTAGTGTTTTTATCCACTCTGCCACAGCCCTTGTCAAGGACCCTTGGGTCATGTCCTCCCAAGTTCAATGGAGGCCTTTGATCTCTTCCACCATTGTTAAGAGGTGGTCTGGGTATGAATTTAGGTTTAGCAGCTGGACCCAAATCCCTCGTCTTCCAAATGTCCTCCTATAGGTTGGTAGGATTGAAAGCCTTTACCCAACCCTTCAAGGGTTCCATCAACCGTTCTATGAAAAGCATCATGAGCTTGGTCGGGGACATATCTTGCACCATCACTACCAACCTCTGAAATTCATTAATATATGCCTCAGTTGTACCTATTTGCTTGAGTTGGGTGAGCTCCGGAAATGTAGCTCATGATCTCCTTGTTCAAATCTATCAATGATCCTCTGAGTGAATTCTATTTAGGACACAATCTAATTGTGGCTGAGTGTGGTGAGTCCATGATACTACCATTCATGAGCCTTTACATCCAAGTACATAGTGGAAAACTTGATGGCCTCTGTTTCCCTCATGGGGTTGAGCTGCAAGTAGGTATCCATCTTTCGCACCCAAGATTGTGCTATCATCTTGGTCGTACCATCAAAGTATGGAATCTCTATCTTCCCTGCTCTTCGTTCAAACTCAAAATTGCCCCTGTGGTTCATCCTAGGTTGATTTCTGAACCTAAGTTGGCAATACTGATCTAAGGACATCTGTCTTTGGACCCTCATATCCAATCTGTAGTACTCCTTGGTACTCCTCGCCAATTGTTCCACAAAGTCTTCAACCTGTTCCTGTTTCCCTTGCGCATCTATGAATGTGGGCATGTACGGTCGAGGGTTAGCTCTGCTACCTAAATGTCAGCCTAGCTATTCATCTGTGAACGTGGGAATGTATGGCCTAGGATTGACCCTGCTACCCATCTAACCCTGGGACGTGCCACCCCCCAGACTTCCTTTGGATCTTGGGGCTTTCTCCGGGTTATATCTGATCTCCTCATGGACTCCACCGGATCCACCAGCCTCCTTATTTCCATACGTATCAGGGTCCTTCCCTTGATGGGTTACTTACATCAGAAGTTCAGTTATCTGGGATTGATTCTTGTTCATCAACTGTAGGTTCTCGTCAACCTTCTTCAAGGTTTCAGAAATTTTGGCATGTCCCCTTCTGTTGGTTTCCTGGTACTCATCTAAGTGTTGGACCAACGTGATTTCTGTGCATTTTATGGTTTGCTGGAACTTATCAAATTCGGCTGCTAAGAAGGTCAAGCCTTGAGGCTCATGGTCATCCCATGACCCTTCCATTTAGACCTCTGTTTCACTTCTAGGTTTCTTCCTTTGACCCATAAATATTCCACTGTACCTCTACATGTGCTGATCCCTCCACATGTTTGGAGGATCGAAGCTCTGATACCACTCTAATGATCCCAAGCCAATTTTTTCTCTTGGAATCACTAACTACCACTGATTCATTGATGTCTAGGTGTTTATTGAGTTATCCAGTTATTAAGTGCGTTCATACAAGATTCTTCCAACACATGAAGATCACAATACATTCAAGATATAGAAGCACAAGAAAAGATCTGACCTTTTGTTATGAGCAATATGGAACCAATACAATAGATAGCCGATTTGGAACAATCCTTAGATGGTCGGATAGACAAAGATATGAGCTGCTACAAAATGCTCTGTCAATACAAAATAAGCCTCCAAAGGCTGAATAAGAAATGAAGATCAATACAAGTAGATCTGACTGCCAAACCCTCTAGCTGAGGAATGCCACACCCTAATAGAAGACTGAAACCCTCAATAAATTGATCCTACTGAAGGAAGAATCCAAATGAGTCCAAACTCGGCCAGATGATATATCAGGGTGATGGGTCATCCTACTGAAATCTTGAGTTGAACGTCCAAGGAAAACTCCTCCAAACTCTGAATCTTCTACTGAAGTTGCGCCCTCCTGGATGCCTGGAACCCTAGGTAATTCAAACTTGATGAGAAAAGCTTCCAAATTCCCTGAAACTCCCCAGGAATGTAGATCGGGCTATGAGAACCATGTAGGAGAAGTTTCAGACTCAGATTCCAGGTGAAGCCTTCTAGATATGAGATTTACTGAATCATAGGATGCCCCCTTTGTCTCCAAGACTTCCCACTCTGAAGATAAATATCTGATGGTGATAAATCTCCATAAAATCCCTCCAAATGATGGTAGTGCCCCTGCAAATAAAACCCAAGTGTCAAAATGGTCACAGGTTCTCCTGATAAACTGGATCAAACCCTTCTCTAGATGATGGTATGCCCTTGCTGAAAACACAAGAACAGTACGACCCTGCTACCTTCTGAATCACTAGATGGAAATATGCTGAGAGTAGAATGGTGTGGAGGAATCTTTCATTCTCGAGACCAAGCTATGGAACAAGGTGAGTGGGTATTTCACCACTGAGTTTCTCACAAGGGTTTGTACAACAAAACCCCCAAAATGAATGCTCAAGAGCAATAACAAGCAATATACCAAATCCAGAATGACTAATAGGTGCACCCCAACCTCTTACTTATACTTTTCCTTCTAATTCTCTATTGAGTTAGGTTAACTCCTAGGGTTAGCTTCTATTATTCTGTTGAGTTATCTTTTACTCCTTTTATCCTTTTTCTTTCTTAAGTCAACTTAAAAATATAACTTTAGTTTAGTTGACTTTCCCCCTCAGTGTGAGACTATGACCTAGTGGGGGTGCCCAGGTCACTGAGTCTCCTCATCACCTCTCTATCAAGAGGTGGGGGACATTACAACCCTTCTGGCAGTTGTTTCTCGTCACTATATCGCGTATCATGGAGGTTATTGTTTCCTTGATCTTCCCTTCTAGCCATCTTTGGTTTCTGAAAATGCGCCTGTTACTTTCCTTCCATGTCGACCATATGATCATTCATGGGGTGAGGATCCAATAGAGGTTCACCTCTTCTTGGTCACTGTATTTTTCTCTCCAGAGCTTGATTGTTGCGGCTATGTTACCACAGATCATGTCTGACTGATGAAAGATACTTGCTTCCCAGTCCCATAGTTCTGTAGTGTAGGTGCATTCATCAAGGAGATGGTTGGTTGTTTATTCCTGAGTTTGACATAGATGACACCTTGAAGGACCAGTGAAACCTCTTTTCCTTAGGTTATCCTAGGTTAGGATGCAGTTCTGTAAAATTAGCCACTGGAAGATCTTAATCTTTGGCCATTAGGGGCTGTTCCAGAGCTTATCCGAGTGTTGCGCTAGGTCGTCTTGGTACGAGTCTACCATATAGTGACATACTTCTTTTAGGTTGGATTCCCCTCCATCCTTTTTGCCCCACCTCAGCTAGTCTTCTCCTTCTGTTATTGTTATTTTCTGTCTGCCCAATTCCTCCTCCACCTCTTTTATTGTTGTTGTGGTTATCTCATTGTTATGAGGAATAATCTTGTCCTAGGTTCTCCATTTTTTGTGGTCTGTTCCTTGCTGCTAGTATCGATAGACGTTGATTTTTCCTTGCGTGATGAGGTCTTGTTGGAGTATTCCTCTATATGGGTTTTCCATCCTTCGTTTTTGTTGCCAAGCATCCTCCTAGAATCTGGTTGTTATGCCATTCCTGATTTCCCAAAAGATGTGTGTCTAAATCCATGCTTTGTTACGCCATGCTAGGTTCTAGATGGCTGAGCCTTCCTTGGTTCCTCCAAAGCAGATTCTATCATGGTCGTAGGTGTTCAATGTGTACTTTTACTTCCATAGGTTTACCCAAGGTGTTGCAGTTTCTTTGACCCAACACCACCATAGTTTTGCCCCATATGCATTTTTGGTCATTTGTGGATCTTGTAGCCCCAAGCCTCCTTTGATTTTTGGCCTGTAGACTTTCTCCCAGRCCACCAAGGCCAATTTTTTCTTTGTTTCCCCACCTCTCCACAGGAAGTCCCTCTCGATGGATCTAATTTTATGTAGGATCCCCTGTGGAGTGGGGAAGACTGACATCATATAGGTTGGAATAGCTTGTAAGACAGTCTTAGTTAGGATCAATATGCCAGCTAGATTAAGGGACCTATACGTCCAGTTTTTTACCCGTTCCTGTAACATGTTTATTACTCCTTCCCAAGTTGACAACATATATACTTTGTTTTTCAAAGGAACCCCCAAATACTTGGTTGGGAGTGTTTTCCGTTCAAATCCTAGGATCTTGGTCAAATTCCTTTGGATAGCTGGGTTGGTATTAAAGAAAAAGATCATCGACTTGGACTTGTTGATCTTAGCGCTTGAGGCTTCGCCAAAATATTCTAGAATTCATTTGTAGGCTTTGGATTCTTTTACCATGGGTATGCCATGGAGGAGTGTATCATCTACCAACTGTTGGTGGGTTGAGGTAGGGAAATTTTCGAACGGTTTGAGCCCTATTATTTCTCCAGTTGTTGTTGCGCTCTTTATAATCCTGCTGAGGCCTTCCATCATTAGAATGAATAGGAAGGGAGCAATAGGCCACCTTGTCTGATCCCTCTCGTGGGCCAGAAAGGTTTGTCCGGGGATCCATTGATTAGTAGCGAGTAGCTTGTTGTGGATACTAGGCTGACAATCCAACTAATCTAGTGTTGGGTGAAACCAAAGGCTTCCAAATTCTTGATCATGTAATGCCAGCTAATTTTATCATAGGCTTTTGCTAGGTCTAGTTGTATTAGCATTCCCCCCCTCTTCTGAAGTTTTAAGGTGTGGATGATTTCATGGGCCTGGATGATATTTTCCATTATTTGTCTACCCTTCATGAAGACTGCCTGTTCCTGCGAGATCAATGAAGGTAGGAGGGTTTTCAATCCATTTTCTATGACTTTGGAGATAATTTTGTATATTACGTTACAGAGTGTTATGGGTCTGTACTAGTTTGGGGTTTTGGCTTCATTTTCTTTAGGGATTAGGGTGATCATGGTTGTATTTAGTGATTTAAGGATGGAGGCAGACCTTCTAAAGTCCTCTACTACCTTATAGATGTCCCATTTGACAATTTCCCAGCAATCTTTGAAGAAATCCATAGTGAAGCCATCTAGACTTGGTGCTTTCCCACTAGGCATTTCTTGGAGGGCTTGATAAACTTCTTCCATGGTAATAGGTTTGTTCAGGAAAATGTTGTTCCTCAGGGACTAGGCGAGGAATATGATGGGTTATTTTCTAGAGGGCATCCAACATGTCTTGATGAGGTTCTTGGGCTATCCCATGGAAGTGGCTGGCCAGAGAACTTTCAATCTCCTGATGTGACGCGCGCTCGATTCCATCCTGGTCCTTGATCTTCAGTATTTTGTTATGGGATCTTCTGACCATGGTTGTTCTGTGGAAGAACTTGGTGTTCCGTTCTCCTTCATTTATCCATCAGATGAAGAACTTTTGATGCCATAGTGTTTCCTCCTGCTGGCATCACACCTCCCATTTTTGTGTCATTTGGAACTCTTCCTTTTTCCGGTCCTCCGTATAGCCTTCCTGTGAGCAAGTTTCTTGGAGTTTTTTCATTTTTTCTTTGATATCATTTTTCTCTATGTTTATATTCCCAAAGATATCCCTGTTCCAATCCTTGAGTTTTTTTCAAATGTATTTAAGTTTCTTGTGTAGTTTGAACATCCTAGTCCCTTGCTCTGATTTCTCCTCCCTCCACCATTGTTTGATTTTTTCCTTGAAAGTTGGGTGATCGAACCATAATTTCTCGAATCTGAAGGGTTTGTTCTTAGGTGTTGTTAGGAAGCTGACTTATAGTTGTACTGGCCAATGATCAGATCCACCACAGGGGAGGATGTTGCAGTCTAAGGTTATCCCCTGCATGATGATTGACTCTGATACAAGGAATCAGTCAAGTCTTCTAGCTATCTGGAACTGGTTCATTCGTTTATTGTTCTAGGTGAACTATCCATTCTTGGTTTGGAGGTCTACCATCTCTGTTCTGTTTATAAAACTTGAAAAATCCTCTACATCCTGATCCAATCTTCTCGTATCACCCTTCTTTTCTGCAAGGGAGGTGATAATGTTGAAGTCCCCTGCCAGTATCCAGTGGATTTTGGTGGCTTGACCTTTTATATCTTCTAGGTCTCGAATCATTCCTTTATTTTCCTCTGGCCCATGGGGACCATACATGTTTTTGCATAGAATCTCCTCAGTATTTCCTACGATTTTCATGCGTACCATTAGGGTGTACCTGGTTGCCTCGACTGCTAATAAATTTAGGATTTGTGGGTTCCACAGAGTGAGTATGTCGCCTGACCTTTGGTGGTCTTCGATAGCTACCATCTTGTACTTGCGCCAGTGTTGATTACTAATTTCCTCCATTTTGTCTATAGTACATTTCGTCTCTTGAATAAAACAAAGATCCAGTTTCTCTTGCTTTAGTTTATTCCTAAGGATTCTTTGTTTTCTTGGTCTGTTTAGGCCTCTTATATTCCAGGTTATAACCTTCATTTTTAAACATGTGGGGGAGAGTGGGGAAAGAGTTTCTTGATCTTACCCGAGTTTATCAGTAGCGCTCCCATCTTCTGTAGTGCAACGCCATTTGATTTCCTGTCTTTTTTCCTTCTCGTCTATTTGGGTGATGGTTGCGATTGTCCCTCCCCAACTTTCACTCCTAGGTGTCCTATCTCCCCATGAGTGCGTTTTTGTCTTCTAGATTTGGCTTCCTCTTGTAGGAGGAACATGTATTGGATGCGGTCGAGTTGCTTTGTTGGTATGTTGTTGACTCCCTGCCCTTTCCATTGTTCTAATATGTGTGGAAGGTCTATCCCTTCCCTTTCCACCAAGTCTCTGAGATCGGGGTCTTCTGTAATGACTTCTCTTAGGGTCATATCTGCATCCCCCTCTGCATCTTACATGGCAGTGTTGTCCTCCTTTGTTTCTCCATCAATTGGGGTTGTGAAACTCCCCTGAGCTGTTGTAATGTTTGGTTGTTGGGTGGGCTCTTTTATTGCTTGGTCCTTGACTTCAGGAAATTTTGCCGAGTCCTTTTCTTCTGCTGTCCCTTTGTTTTTTTTGTCCCTTCCTTCCATCATGTTATGGGTCTCCTAGTTATTTCCTTCTGAGGTTTTATTTTGATTTTTATTTTCTCGGTTCATGGGATTCTGGGTTATAAACCCTTCCTTGTCTTGCTATGTTTTGGGATTCACCGCTTCCTTCCTTTTGTTTAGAGGGAACTCTCTGATCACGTGCCCATGCTCATGGAATCGTCGACATATAAAGGGGATTTGTTCATAATCTATGTTTTGGATCCATTCCTCATCCCTGAATTCCAAACTTATGGCCTCTGGGAGTGCTCCTGAAACATCCATCTCTATACAGATTCTTGCATATGATGTGTATCTTATGAGGTCTTCACATATTTCCCCAATTTGTTGCCTATTTATTCAAAGGCAGAGGGCAACCAATATTCTAGGGGTAGGGAATAGAGTCTCAGCCATACTGGTACCTTTTTGAACATTTTTTTCTTTGGGGCAAAATTTTGTTTCTATTGTTGCATGTAAAGTCTCGCTGAGGTGTGGAAGTATGGACCTCCCTCGAAGACTCTGTCCCTGTCCTCTAGGTTAATAAAGACTACTGTGAAGAAACCCTTCGATCTTAGGTGGAGTTCCACTTCTCCATTTGGCTTCAGTGGTATTTAATCCAGTTGCACAGAGTTCTTTCCATGGGCCATAACCCCATGAATTTGCATATGAGAACATGCATCTTAATTTGATCCCTATAGAGTTGTGTTTGTGGGTCTTCCAGTACCACCTTTGGCATCAATGTTGTTTTGGGTTTGCAGGGGTGAAGGCGGGTGAAATTGACGATCCGTCAACTGAGAGAGTGGATCCGGTCCGGGGTTGTCTAAATAACCCAAGCCGTTTGGGATAACCCACCCTGATGGGTTTAGCAGCTCTGTTAGCCAATCTAAGTCCTAAGAAAACAAAAACAAAACTACTCTAAAATAACTAATCTAACTAAAAACAACTATTAAAACAAACTAAACAAATCTAACTATTCTAATCTATTATCTAATACTATGCTAACTCTAAGAAATTAAATATCTAACTACTAACAAAAATACATCTTATTCACAAATGTACAATATTTACAATTTACAGATTTGAATGGAAACCTAAAAAACTTGTTTGTATTCTGTCCTAAGACAGGGAGAGCTATTGTTTTTTGATTTTTTTGATTTTATGAAAAAGAAATTAAAATAAAAACTATCTAAACTAAACAACTAATATACTAACTCTAACTACAAATCTAAACTACACATATATCTAACTAAACTACTTAAATTATACTAACAAATTAACTATCAAATAAATAACAAACTGACCTGAAGAAACGTTCCAGGTTTGTCCTGTGTATGATGATTGTCTTAGCTAGTCGGAGGGAGGAAATCTGCACCGAATTATCCATGAGCTTCTCGTAAACTAGAAGCAGCTGTGCTCTTCAAATATAATTACAGGACAAACAAAACATAAAAATTATATAAATCTTATGATTTATAAATCTTCACAGTTAGATAATTCTGTATGCAAAGATCTATACACAATGATCCAATTAACGAAGAAGAGAAATTTGTGATTCGTTAACTGAAACCAAGTAATTGTTGTACTTTTAAAAATAATGAAAGAAATCAGAAAATGGATAGCATATTAATCAAATCATATCATCCTGCAACAGATTATGATAGCTAAAGTAGTCTATAATCAACTGCAAACTGACATGCATAAAACTTGAAACAAAAGTTTGATATATTGAAAGCAAACATTGTTACAAGACATCAACTCTCGTCTCAGTTTGTATCATAAATCCATAGCCTGGTTCTCCCACAAGTGAGGATGCCATTATTAAAAATAATAATAAGTATTTAAAGACCTCTCACAGGGTAAAACATCCCTGTGGAAGTTATCAAAACTGTTTACAGAAAATCTGGGATGATATCCCAAGTTTGACTAAAACTAGGAACCTAAAATAAAATTGTATCACACAAATATCTCCTAGACTGCCACAGCATGCCCAATGCAATTCGAATGTACCTGAAAGAGGAAAAAAATGGACAAGTTAAGAGGATATTTTGCTAATGAAAATGATAAAAATCTAATTCTAAAGACTAGCTACAGAATCTTGCGATTCTGTAGCTGGTCTAAATCAAACACAAAATCGTATTAAAATCAATTCGAATTTTAAAGAATTAAATTCAAACTATTAACAAATATCTAATTGCTATTTGAAAGACAAACGTATCATTCAAATCGAAATTGTTATACTAATTTAAGATCAAACAAGACTAAGATCAATCAAATGAATACAGAGATGCATGTACTTTGTTCCATATGTTATCACCAATTCGGGTATACAGAATCATATTGAATAACCGACAGTAATGAAATCGATTCATAGACCAATTGAAATCAACACAAAAGGTTGCTTCATCTATCCACAAGATGACTTCGAATCCAAACCAAATTAATAGGATCGTTTTCTCAAATTGATCGCACTATATTAAACATAACAAACGATCCATGCTATTAGCGAATCAAATCAAAACTGGTATGTAAATTATCACAAACAAAATGATAATGGAATTAATCGGTTGATAACCGGGTCTGTGGGATTCGTCCAATCATTTGTTATTGCCAATTGGGGGTAGACAAAAATGATTGACATTCAACGAAATCATTACTTGAATTCATTTCAAAACGAACTATTAACCGAATTTTCTCATGCGAATTCAACAGAAATAACATATGTCGATCTGAGTTTAACAAACTCGTTTTGAAAATTAAAATCAACAAAGCAGCATCAAGTCTATTTTCGATATGAATCCAACTCATAAAAACAATCGTGCTAACTCAATATACGCAACAATCCTATCAAAACAAGAGCGAATCGAACAATTTGAGTTTGACATAGTCGTTATGAATCAACACAGTTCCATGATTTCAGCGAAGAGATCTTTTGCATAGGTCAGATATAATCCAAATCCAAACGAAAATGTTGACAAAACAGAGTTGTTTTCCCAATTTAATAGACTACATTGTATTTATCAAGCCAATTCAATCCTATGAAATCGTCTCAACAATCAAATCACAAGAACTAAATCAGAGTCATTGATATCCAATGACAACAACATCATGTTAAATCAGAACAAAACCGTGTTCTAATTTTAGCGTAAAAATCTCTTGTTTAGGTTAGATACAAACAAAATCCAAGCAAAAGAAAAAACCATTGATTTCGTTAACTCAAACCAATAGACAAATGAATCAAACCCAGTGAAAACCAATCAATTGCTAAACTGGGCATGACCAAATCGTGTAACCAAATCACAACTTCATTTAATTTTAGCAAAACGAAAACAATGTACATGATCTACAACATAACCGTTTTTTATATGGCCATGACAGAGTCATTTCGAACAATGGACAGGGCTATTTGAAAACCAAACTCAGTTCATTATATTAATCCTAGAAATTCATAGAACGGAATTGATATTGAAATTCATACCTGGATAATGAGCAGACAACTTGGTCATGATAGTTTGGAATTGATGAAGGCTGTAGTCGATTCGAAATTCCTAAATACGATGGAACCAATGGTTTTCTGCTTCTTGTCATTAGCTTGAAGCTTGTCTCTTTGGCTTGTCAACACTGTAACTTGGTTTTCCAACGATTTGATTTTGGACTATAATAAGGGAAAGTCGGTATAGTAGCGTTCCAACCACACATTACATTGGTTGCATGACGACTGCTTGAGCTTCGAAATTGTAGGTGAGGGTTTGGTTAAATCACTGAGGGTTTCACTAGGTAGCTTGATCCCTATGTAACTAGGATTTTTCTTTAAGCATGGGGGCAAATTAGAAATGAAATCATAGGGTGTCTTGGAGCACAGACCTTGGGAATAAGGGTACTCACTAGCCAAGAAGCGATCGATATCAGAGTCTGAGTCTTCACTGAGAACTATGGGATTTTGATCAACACTAAGTTTAGATTTATTCCGGGAAAGTCTTGATATAAGTCGAGCATTCTTTTTATCTTTTCCGTCGACAGTAGGGTTACCCTTGACCTTCTTTCTCACAAGATTTTTTACAGCCTCAACCTTGTCTGTTATAACATCGGGTAGGTCGATATCAGGGCTGACCGAGGTTTTGGGAGAAGGTAAAAGGGCATGAAAAGGCACAGGTGGCCCGACCTTAGTCTCACTAACCACAGACTTATCGATTTGGACAGACTCTGAATCAACAAAACCATTCCGAGAGAGAAAAGCTTGCCAACTATCCCTGTGGAGGTTTAAATGATGAACGACGATGAGTCTGATCAGGCTATGGTGAAACAAGCTACTATCGGCCTTCTCTCGTTTAAACCTCTTAGCCATTTTATAAAGACTACGTTGGAAATAAAATGGCTTGTTCAATTGATAACCCATGAAATTCATTAACAGTCGAAGGTGATAAAGAAAAACCAATCCATATCGACCCTCACAGGTCACAAATTGTTTAACCATTATCAAAAGATCATGCCACCTAGGTTTAAGCGTGTAAATAGGCATACCTCTGTCACAGGATGTGACCTTTCATGAGACGAACATTAATGGCCATGGCACCTCATCAACTTTAGAGTTTTTAAACCATCGCTGGCCCGTGGCTGCTAATCCTGTGGCAAAGCTAATGAACTCTTCACTGATTTCAAGCTGAATGTCACCTATTTTGGCCCTACATCCATCAAAGGTAAGGGTGAATTGCTACACAAAAAACAAATTGAAACCCTTGAACCTCTGCACAAACGTGAGCCAACCATTATCTTGTAAATCTTTCCGGGCATTATCGAACAGTAGCAAGGCTTGACTACCATTCGACTCAATTCGCACCACTGGTGCCATGGAGAAGAGAACACGGTAAGTGATGTGAATGAGCCAGGGTTTGAACGCAACCTATGTAGGGGAAGAACGCTCAAAGGTTTACCTGATGCTAGCAGAGGTGAAACAGGGACAGGGGTAAACATTAATGACATATCGTGCGAAGGTGTTGGAGCTGGTTCATACATGCACGAGAGTCATATCTACAGTACAACCACCAACACAAATAGTTGTTCAACCCATTATTGTATAGGTTAACGTTTAAGCCAATCAATCAACCAATGAAATCAATGGTAAGTGGTTTAAACATTCATGCAATCAAGAGTTATGCCATAGTTTTAAAACCAAAACACAAATCGAAACCAATACCAAGTTAATGCCAAAGGTTTTGATAACATGAACTAGGTGTCATATTAAATGATATATATCAAGGGTTTAACCATAACACCTATGTGATTTTATAAAGCTAATGTGCCAAGTGAATTAATCAAATAACATGTAAATCCAATCGCCAATGAATCACAAACTCAATCACTCGTGAAACGAAATTACATAATCAATCAAAGAATGTCAAATGAGTACAAATCAAAAGGTTTTTCCAACTGCATAATGATAAGTAAAATGTAAACACAATGGGCATATTGACAAGAATGATAACGACAATTCAGTGAAGATTTTAATGCGACTTCGAAAGACCAAATTTTCACACTTGCAGTCGTGAAAACAAGAACGAAGGTAAGTGTGCAAACAACGCAAAGAATAAAAATGTCGTTTTATTTGAGAATTGCAATGAAAAATTAAAGTTTGCAAAACACTAGTGTAGGAAGCTTATAAGATAGTAAAAAAATGTGAATTGGCTGCCAACAATGGTGACACACTGGTAGAAGCATTTATCTCTGCCAAAAGAACAAATTTAGATTAGGATAGCAAAGATAATTCCAACTAAAAAATAACAACCAGAAAATCGTATAAACATCATCATTAACCAACTATTCCAGCATTGTTTTAAAATATGAAAACTGATAATAGTCTTAAGACTAGTGAGTCACGAAATTAAAGAAAAATATCCAATATTGTTGACAGAGCCACTGCTGCCAGCAGGCATCCATAGCCTCGACAAGGCTGCCATTTAACCCACTCTGACATTTGTATCCTGCCAATAAGTTCTAGATCAGAATAAAGGACAATAAGAGGTTTCCTATTTGCAAATTTTCATATACCCGACATTGCTTCGCTGCGAGCGGGCCTGTTCAGTACCCCAACAAAGTTTTCTTGGTGTCATGCATGCATTTACCCGCTACCAGCAGACCTGTTCAGCATCCCGACGGGTTTACAAGCACTTCCCATAGTTCTATTAATAATTTATTTTGTTTTTTCTTCTTCAAAGATATATAGTTGAGTGGGGTGATGCTGAAAATCATGATATTTTAACATATTTTTTCATACCTCAGCAGAATTTTTTAGAATTGTCCTTTATTAAGATCCAGAGATGTTTCATTTACAGAAGCAACTTCCTAAGGCAGGGAGACATCTTCTGATTCATTCCCTTAAGGAATAGGGACAGTGTAAAAAGATAATAGATGATCATGACAGGCTTTACTCAGAGATTGAAATTAGTCAACTTCTTTCAAACAACATACTTTTTTCCAACACAGATATAAATTTCAGAAATATACAATTGATGTTTATACAATTTTCTTAGCAGTTATTTCAGCGAAGGAATTGTCTGTTTTCTTTATCTGAATAGCTCAGTATATAGGTATGTGTATTTCAAAAACACAAGCTGATAAACCCAAAGGAAAAATAAAAAACAAAAAGCAAAAGAAAAGAAAACAAAAAGGAAAAATATGTACATAATATACAAGGGTTGTTGTCAAGCAAAGTATCTTTTCAGGGCTTGGCCATTCACCGAATAGGTGTCAGGCTGTCCTTCTAGATTTTTCAATTGAAAAGAGCTGGGACCCAACTTTTCAGCAATTAAAAATGGTCCAAGCCATAAGTTTTGAAATTTCGTGTGCTCTCCCTTTCCCTCATGTGGTTTGTCCCATTTCAGGACGAGGTCACCTACTTCAAAATTCTTATCAGAAGCAGAGTTAGAATCGAACCAGCTTTTAACCAATAGTTGATGCTGATCTAACTTACGTTTAACTTGGGCTCTTACCTCTTCTAGCTTCATCAAAGCGTTAATCCGGTTTTCCAAAGGGGGACAATCTTCTTCTTGGATTTTCTGTGACAACTGTAGTGAAGGAAGAAGAATGTGAGGTGGCAGAATTGCTTCTCTTCCATAAACGATAAAAAAGGGGGAGTTACCTACAGCATCTTTTGGTGTTACCCTATCATCCCACAGTGTGTTTAACAGTGCATTATGTCAATTTTTGTAATTTTCAACCACTGTTCTCTTGATGATTTTAATCAAGTTCTTATTTGTTGATTCTGCCAATCTGTTGCCCTGGGGGTAATAGCTAGCGGAATATTTTAGTTTGATTCCTTTTTCCAAAGAGAACTCACTCATCTCAAGAGAGAAAAAGTAAGAAGTTTTATCGAATACTAAACAATCAGGGATACCAAAACAAGTGATAATATTCAAATTTAGAAAGGTAATTACCTGACTGGTGTTGACGATTCTTAACGCGGCAGCTTCAGACCATAGGGTAAAGTAATCCGTGGCTGTCACAATAAACTTGTACTGTTGTGAGGATGGGGGGTTGATTGGACCTATGATATCAAGGCCCCACTGCTGAAAAGGAGATTCTACTGAAACATGTTGCAAAGTAAAGGCTGGTTTTTGTAACAACCCTGATGTTTTTTGACAAATGATACACTTACGACACAAGGCATAGGTGTCTTTAAAAAGCGTGGGCCAGTAATAACTGGCTCTTAAAACCTTATGGGCAGTGGTGTCACCACAAAAATGACCACCAGCTTCTCCTGCATGCAACTCTAACAAGACTTTTTCTGCTTCGTCTTTTTCAAGACAGCGCATCAGTACGCTGTGAAAACTTTGATGAAACAAGATACCATTAACTAGATGAAAGGAGATAGAATTTAATCTCAACACTCTTCTTTTAGTGGGATCCAAGTGAAGGGGTGCTGAACCATGTTCAAGAAAAAATCTTATATCGTCATACCAAGGACTTACAAGGTTATGTGCGCAACAGATTGCATTTTGATCGTGTTGTCCTAAGTTTGATGTATCACCTTCTTCTTGTTGTTCTGCTACTGAATCAACAACTAACTTGCATAACCCTTGGCCTCTCACTATCTAAGCTGGGGTGATTTCTTAGTCATACTCCTACAAGGAGGTGACCCAGTTAGCCCTCTTTTCACCTAGTTCCTTCTACACTAACAGGTTCCTGACGGCTGGGTAGGGGACAATGACTTTCGTCCTTAACTTCAAAAGATAGGACCGGAAGTGCTTGAATTCTTTGAAAACAACATAGGATTACCGATCTACCGTTGGGTAATTAAGTTCAGCGCCTTTGAAAGTAGAGCTCATAAAGGCAATGGGTACTTCATTGTTCTCGGCATTCTTTTGGGTTAGGATAGCGGCATAGGAACGGTTAGAAGCAAAAGTGTAGAGTGTAAAGTCTTGAGAAAAATCGGGGCTCATGAGATACGGAACGTCTATCATGGCCTTCTTTATTACATTAAAAGCTTGATTTTCTAGGGGTCCCTAGTGATATTGGGTGTCTTTCTTAATTAGGTTCTGCAAAGGTCTGACCATTTTGGAGAAGCTGGGGACAAATCTTCTCACAAAGTTAATATGGCCTAAGAAAGACTGCATAGATTTTTTGGATGTAGGAGGGGGAAGTTTAGCAATGAATTGAGTCCTTTCGAGGTCGATAATCATCCCTTCACTTGACACAATAAATCCCAAGAGTTTACCCTGTTCTACTGCAAAGATGGATTTTTTAGGATTCAAGGAGATGCCGTATTTATGACATCGTTGTAGAATGGCTCGTAAGTGAGCTAGATGATCGGTTTTGTTTTTAGAGAAAATGGTAACATCATCCAAGTAAACTATGACGGACTGATTGATTAAGCCTCAGAAAGCGATGTCCATTGCTCTCTGAAAAGTGGCACCACCATTAATCAATCCAAAGGGCATTTTTCAATAAGCATAAGTGCCCCACGGGGTACGAAAGGTGGTTTTAAGTTGGTCTGGTGGGGACATCAGGAGTTGGCTGTATCTCGAGAAACCATCCAGTAAGGATAGCCTCTCAGAACCAGATACCTATTGAAGGATCTGTTCCATGGGTGGGACAGGATAGTTGTCTTTATCAGACGCTCTATTAAGGTTTCGAAAATTGACGTAGAGTTGAATTTCCCCACTTTTCTTCCGGACTGGGACAAGGTTAGAAACCCATTGAGTGTGCCTAATAGGAAAAATTATCTTAGCATTTAGGAGTTTATTCAATTCTTTTTGAATGGTCGGTTCGAGCTTAGGGTGCATTTTTCTCAATTTTTGTTGAAAGGGTAAGGTTTGGGGCTTCATAGGAATAACATGCTGTATGATGTTAGGGTCGAAAGTTTTAAGGTCATCATACGTCCATGCAAAGACATATTTAAATTCTTTGAACAATTTAATAAATGCAACTTTTTCTTGTTCAGGACATCCTACCCCTAGATTAATGCACTATGGATTGTCCTTAGTTCCTAAGTTCACTTTTTCGTATGATAATGAGGAACTATTGGTTTTACAGTTGACCGACTTTTTAAATTTATCTTGAAGATCATAAAAATTCTCTAATCTAACTACAGATTTAGGGATCGATTTTAGCATATCTGATGAAGATTCAGGAGTTCTCGGATAAGGTATTACCGTGAAATTGCGCAAATTGTCATCGTGTGTGTGTTCGTCTATCACCGCGCCTTGAAAATTTTCTTCCATGTGCAGAAAGTTAATAATCTGCTGATCATCGTCAAAGACTTTCCAGTTCATGATGTTGTTGGGCACTGATGGCCAGAACAACAGTTTGATGGAGAATGCATCTGGGGACAAGCCTTCTACAGGAAAGAGTTTAGAAGCTACATTAGCTAATAAATCTACTTCAGAGTTATTCAATCTAGGAATAGAATTTATATTGAAAGTAGAAAATTTATTCATTAAATTCCATACCTCAGATTGGTAGCTTTTAAGATGCCGAGACAGACAGTGGATAGAATCTCTTACCTGTCTAACCACTATTTTAGAGTCGCCAAAGACGGTCAAATTTTGAATGTTCATATCTGAAGCTTTTCTGAGACCTTGCAGTAAAGCCTCATATTTTGCAGTGTTATTAGTACATTCAAATTCTAACCTATATGCAATCAATGTTTTGTTACCTACCGGATCTATAGTAACGCAGCCTTCTCTAGCTCCTTCTTTGGACTTTGACCTGTCAAAATAAAGAGACCAAATTTGATTTCCATGAGGTACATGAGACCATTGCGTAGAAGTTGTTGGCTGCACATATGCTACAATCTTGGACTGTTGTTCTGTGTTGGTGATAGCTGAAGCCTTGGCCATGAAATTGCCGAAAAAGGTGTCCATCCCTTGTACTTCGGGTGAATCAACAGAAGGTGTAAATGGTTTGTTGGGATCGTTCAAATCTGTGACCGTGAACTTAAGGTAGCATTCACGATTTACCTTGATCTTGTTAGGCTTACCATTCTCTGGAAGCCATAGGTGAGACCAATCTGTCGTGAAATAGCCGTGTAGCTGTTCCAACCAGTCCCTGCTTAAAAATAGACCATACACTTCTGGAATATCCACAACAATAATATCAATGACTTGATGAACCTTGGGGTTAGACGATAACCTTATAAGCACATTCTTTAGTTCGCCTATAACTTTGACATTGGTCCGATCAAGTTGTATGATTTTTAAGGTGGAGGGTTCAACTTCAGCGTTAATCTTTTGGCATACAGACCATGGCATCACATTGGATGACGCTCCTGAGTCTACCATACAATTGTGCACATTTCTATTAAAGATTTTGAAATTTAACAAAAATGGAGGTACATTTTTGTGAGTGCTAAGAGTGGTAGCTTGTGGCTTTTTACTCGCAGTTTCTAAAGCTACTTTATCTACATTATATACATTATTTACAGGAAGGCTTCCTTTATCTTGAGGATCAGGATTGTTTTTAGTGGAAGTCTTCTGAGGAACTTTGTTCTGCACAACCTTGTTACCACTTGAATTACCATTTTTTCCATTCTCTGAGATATTCTGTAACATTTTTTGTAGCAGAAATGGAAATTTCAATAACTCATAAACAGAAATGTTAGCTCTCAACTTTTTAATATCTTCAACTAAATCATAATCTAAGTTGGGTTTCAAATTACTCTGTTTAGTCTCAGCTGGTTTAGATTGTTTTGGAGGCGAAGTTGTAGTGTTTTCGGCAGAAGGTTTGTTGGCTGTCTTACTCCTTGTATTATAAGGATGAACTGTCTCGAAGTTAGCTTGAAAGATGCTATCCGAGAAGTGTCCAAAAATGTTTGGAGAAGACTCCTCTTCTTGAACTATCTCTTGTTCAACTACCTCCTCAGGAATCTCACGAGGCATCAAGTTATCTTGGGCTTCTAGAATTGTTTGAAGGGCGCATTGCATACTTTCTAGATTAAGTCCTTCGGTGGTTGGATTAGGTCGGTTGGTGGGAAAAGGCTTTTGGAATGGGGGTTTGTAAGGCCCTTTGCTCGAAGAATCTTCTTCGGTCATCCTTTTCAAATCTATAACTTGATTTGATAGTTTTTGAAAGTTTTCTAAATCAGAGCTTTCAGGTTGTGTTTTACTTTGAGTAGGTCTGGGGAGGATTTCGATCTTCTTTTTGGAAGAAGAACTAGTCTCTTTTTCGTTGCTAGTAGAGTCTTTAAGACTAAGTATGTCTTTTTCAATCTGGCTGGCCTCCTCGAAGGCTTCTAACAATGTGGCTTTCTTAGATCGTTTAACCCAAATAGCTATACTTTGATGCAAAGCTTTAGTGTAGTATGCTATTATAAAATTCTCGGCGGGCATGGAATCAACAGGGATTCAGTTTTTGAGTGTTAAGAATATTTGATTAAAGTCTTTAACTTTTTCTTTTGGTTTCATTCTTAAGCTAGAAAGGTCCATGACTAGGACTTCCAGAGGCTTACCATCTCTGAACTTTTCCAAAAATCATGACTCAAACTTTTCCCAAGACACGATGGTATGGGTTTGTTGGGCAAAGTACCATGTAGATGAATTTCCCTCGAAAGTATAGGGGAACAACCTATATACAACGTCTTCATGCTCGACATTGTAGAGTCTTATGGCTAACATAAACTTTTTAATGTGATCTTCAGCGATCTGTTTTGAGTCAGGGTCAAACTTGGGAAGCCATTTCTCCGGATGTTTAGGTAAGGGATGTTGAGCTCCAGGTACAACTACGACATCCTGGTCGAGCCGAGGTCTAGCAGGTTTGTTTTGATTTTCCATTGGTGTAGTGGGTGTGGAAGGCTGAGAAGGGGAACTAACTTCGTCAGAGGAATCTCCTCCAGAAGAGGAAGGAGATGATGGAGGTGGTGAAGGAGGTATTCCGGATCCTCCTGCAGCAAGATTTAGGATTGGATCTATAGGATTCACAGTGAGGTTAGTGCCTCTGAGTTGTTCTCTGATATCAGAGAAATCCAAAGGTTGGTCCAACGGATGGTTTGGTTGCCTCAAACGGGCTAAGGCACTATGAGTTCTTATAAGAGATTGACGGACAATCTCTTGTATGTCACCACCTGTAGGATTAGGGGTTACTGGCTCAACTGTGATCTGCAGATCATCGGTTGAAGTGGTTTCTATTTGAGGGGGAATATTATCGTTTGAATGGCTTCTAGTCACTATAGGTGAGAGATTAGGTGGTGGAGGAGTCTTGCGACCGCCTCGTGCCATTAATTAATTTCAGGCCCTCCTTCTAGCGCCATTTGTTGTCGGGAGAAATTGACCGTCCATCAACTGAGAGAGTGGATCCGGTCCAGGGTTGTCTATATAACCCAAGCCGTTTGGGATAACCCACCCTGACGGGTTTAGAAGCTCCGTTAGCAGATCTAAGTCCTAAGAAAATAAAAAGAAAACAACTCTAAAATAACTAATCTAACTAAAAACAACTATTAAAACAAACTAAACAAATCTAACTATTCTAATCTACTATCTAATACTATGCTAACTCTAAGAAATTAAATATCTATCTACTAACAGAAATAAATCTTATTCACAAATGTGCAATATTTACAATTTACAGATTTGAATGGAAACCTGAAAAACTCGTTTGTATTCTGTCCTAAGACAGGGAGAGCTATTGTTTTCTGATTTTTATGATTTTATGAAAAAGAAATTAAAATAAAAACTATCTAAACTAAACAACTAATATACTAACTCTAACTACAAATCTAAACTACACATATATCTAACTAAACTACTTAAATTATACTAACAAATTAACTATCAAATAAATAACAAACTGACCTGAAGAAACGTTCCAGGTTTGTCCTGTGTATGATGATTGTCTTGGCTGGTCGGAGGGAGGAAACCCGCACCGAATTATCCATGAGCTTCTCGTAAACTAGAAGCAACTGTCCTCTTCAAATATAATTACAGGACAAACAAAACATAAAAATTACAACAATCTTATGATTTATAAATCTTCACAGTTATATAAATCTGTATGCAAAGATCTATACACAATGATCCAATTAACGAAGAAGAGAAATCTGTGATTCATTAACTGAAACCAAGTAATTGTTGTACTTTTAAAAATAATGAAAGAAATCATATATGGATAGCATATTAATCAAATCATATCATCCTGCAACAGATTATGATAGCTAAAGTAGTCTATAATCAACTGCAAACTGACATGCATAAAACTTGAAACAAAAGATTGATATATTGAAATCAAAAGCTGTTACAAGACATCAACTCTCATCTCAATTTGTATCATAAATCCATAGCCTAGTTCTCCCACAAGTGAGGATTCCCTTATTACAAAAAATAATAAGTATTTAAAGACCTCTCATAGGGTAAAACGTCCCTGTGGAATTTATCAAAACTGTTTACAGAAAATCTGGGATGATATCCCAAGTTTGACTAAAACTAGGAACCTAAAATAAAACTGTATCTCACAAATATCTCCTAGACTGCCACAACATGCCCAATGCAATTCGAATGTACCTGAAAGAGGACAAAAATGGACAAGTTAAGAGGATATTTTGCTAATGAAAATGATAAAAATCTAATTTTAAAGACTAGCTACAAAATCTTGCGATTCTGTAGCTGGTCTAAATCAAACACAGAATCGTATTAAAATCAATTTGAATTTTAAAGAATTAAATTCAAACTATTAACAAGTATCTAATTGCTATTTGAAACACAAATATATCATTCAAATCGAAATCGTTATACTAATTTAAGATCAAACAAGACTAAGATCAATCAAATGACTACATAGATGCATGCACTCTGTTCCATATGTTATCACCAATTCGGGTATACAGAATCATATTGGATAACCGACAGTAATGAAATTGATTCATAGACCAATTGAAATCAACACAAAAGGTTGCTTCAGCTATCGACAAGATCACTTCGAATCCAAACCAAATTAACAAGATCGTTTTCTCAAATTGATCACACTATATTAAACATAACAAACGATCCATGCTATTAGAGAATCAAATCAAAATTGGTATGTAAATTATCACAAACGAAATCATAATGGAATTAATCGGTTGATACTAGGGTCTGTGGGATTCGTCCAATCATTTTTTATTGCCAATTGGGGGCAGACAAAAACGATTGACATTCAACGAAATCATTACTTGAATTCATTTCAAAATGAACTATTAACCGACTTTTCTCATGCGAATTCAATAGAAATAACATATGTCTATCTGAGTTTAACAAACTCGTTTTGAAAATTAAAATCAACAGAGCAGCATCAAGCCTATTTTCGATACGAATCCAACTCATAAAAACAATCGTGCTAACTCAAGATACGCAGCAATCCAATCAAAACAAGAGCGAATTGAACAGTTTGAGTTTGACATAGTCGTTATGAATCAACACAGTTCCATGATTTCGGCGAAGAGATCTTTTGCACAGGTCAGATATAATCCAAATCCAAACGAAAATGTTGACAAAACAGAGTCGTTTTTCCAATTTAATAGACTACATTGTATTTATCAAGCCAATTCAATCCTATGAAATTGTCTCAACAATCAAATCAAAAGAACTAAATCAAAGCCATTGATATCCAATGACAACAACATCATGTTAAATCAGAACAGAACCATGTTCTAATTTTAGCGTAAAAATATCCTGTTCAGGTTAGATACAAACAAAATCCAAGCGAAAGAAAAAACCATTGATTTCGTTAACTCAAATCAACAGACAAACGAATCAAACCCAGTGAAAACCAATCAAATGCTAAACTGGGCACGACCAAATCGTGTAACCAAATCACAACTTCATTTAATTTTAACAAAATGAAAACAATGTACAGGATCTACAACATAACCATTTTTGATATGGCTATGACAGAGTCATTTTGAACAATGGACAGGGCTATTTGAAAACCAAACTCAATTCATTATATTAATCCTAGCAATTCATAAAACGAAATTGATATCGAAATTCATACCTGGATAATGAGCAGACAACTTGGTCATGATAGTTTGGAATTGATGAAGGCTGTAGCCGATTCGACATTCCTAAATACGATGGAACCAGTGGTTTTCTGCTTCTTGTCATCAGCTTGAAGCTTGTCCCTTTGGCTTGTCAACACTATAACTTGGTTTTCCAACGATTTGATTTTGGACTGTAATAAGGGAATGTCGGTATAGTAGCGTTCCAACCACACATTACATTGGTTGCACGACGACTGCCCGAGCTTCGCAATTGCAGGTGAGGGTTTGGTTAAATCACCGAGGGTTTCATTAGGTAGCTTGATCCCTGGGTAACTAGGATTGTTCTTTAAGCACGGGGGAAAATTAGAAATGAAATCATAGGGTGGCTCGGAGCACAGACCTTGGGAATGAGGGTACTCACTAGCCAGGAAGTGCTCGATATCAGAGTCTTAGTCTTCACTGAGGACTATGGGCTTTTGATCAACACTAAGTTTAGATTTATTCCGGGCAAGTCTCGATATAAGTTGAGCATTCTTTTTAGCTTTGCCGTCGACAGTAGGGTTACCCTTGACCTTCTTGCTCACAGGATTTTTTATAGCCTCAACCTTGTCTGTTATAACGTCGGGTAGGTTGATATCAGGGCTGACCGAGGGTTTGAGAGAAGGTAAAATGGCATGAAAAGGCACAGGTGGCCCTACCTTAGTCTCACTAACCATAGACTTATCGAATTGGACAGACTCTGAATCAACAAAACCATTCTGAGAGAGAAAAGCTTGCCAACTATCGCCATGGAGGTTTAAATGATGAATGACGATGAGTCTGATCAGGCCGTGGTGAAACAAGATACTATCGGCCTTCTCTCGTTTAAACCTCTTAGCCATTTTATAAAGACTACTCTGGAAATAAAATGTCATGTTCAATGGATAACCCATGAAATTCATTAACAGTCGAAGGTGATAAAGAAAAACCAATCCATACCAACCCTCACAGGTCACAAATTGTTTAACCATTATCAAAAGATCATGCCACCTAGGTTTAAGCATGGAAATAGGCATACCTCTGTCACATGATGTGACCTTTCATGAGACGATCAGTAATGGCCATGGCACCTCATCAACTTTAGATTTTTTAAACCATCGCTGGCCCATGGATGTTAATCTTGTGGCAGAGATAATGAACTCTTCACTGATTTCAAGCTGAATGTCACCTATTTTGGCCCTACATCCATCAAAGGTAAGGGAAAATTGCTGTGCAACAAACAAATTGAAACCCTCAAACCTCTGCAAAAACGTGAGCCAACCATTATCTTGTAAATATTTTCGGGCATTATCGAACAGTAGCAGGGCTTGACTACCGTTCGGCTCAATTCGCACCACAGGTGCCATGGATAAGAGCACACGGTAAGTGATGTGAACGAGCCAGGGTTTGAACACAGCCTACGTAGGGGAAGAATGCTCAAAGGTTTACCCGATGCTAGCATAGGTGAAACAGGGACAGGGGTAAACATTAATGACATATCGTGCGAAGGTGTTGGAGCTGGTTCATACATGCATGAGAGTCATATCTACAGTACAACCACCGGCGCAAATAGTTGTTCAACCCATTATTGTATAGGTTAACGTTTATGCCAATCAATCAACCAATGAAATCAATGGTAAGTGGTTTAAACATTTGCGTGATCAAGAGTTATGCCATAGTTTTAAAACCAAACACACAAATCGAAACCAATACCAAGTTAATGCCAAAGGTTTTGATAACATGAACTAGGTGTCATATTAAATGATATATATCAAGGGTTTAACCATAACACCTATGTGCTTTTATGAAGCTAATGTGCCAAGTGAATTAATCAAATAACATGTAAATCCAATCGCCAATGCATCACAAACACAATCACTCGTGAAACGAAATTACATAATCAATCAAAGAATGTCAAATGAGTACAGATCAAAAGGTTTTGCCAACTGCATAATGATAAGTAAAATGTAAATGCAATGGGCATATCAACAAGAGTGATAATGACAATTTAGTGAATATTTTAATGCGACTTTGAAAGACCAAATTTTCATGCTTGCAGTCGTGAAAACAAGAACGAAGGTAAGTGTGCAAACAACGCAAAGAATAAAAGTGTCGTTTTATTTGAGAATTGCGACGAAAAATTAAAGTTTTCAAAACACTAGTGTAGGCATCTTATAAGACAGTAAAAAAATGTGAATTGGCTGCCAACAAGGGGTTGCGCTCTTCCATCCCATTGACCTTCCTGGTCTCTTGTTTTTCATTTTGAGTCTCCTTAGCGACTTCCTACATGGTCTCATTTTTGTCCTGGCTTCTTTCTTGCTTTTTCCCTGGTTCTTCTCCCGAGGTTCCTGTCACTAGTGCCTTGAAAAATCCACTTCTTGGCCCTTTTCCTCTTTCCACCACTACTTGTTTGTATGAGGGTGTCCCCTTTCAACCCCCCCCCCTACTGCTCATGTTGCTCTCTGTTGTGGCCGTGAATTTCAAACCCCAATGAAGAATCCGTTCTGGCTCGAGATGGTTTGTTTTGGATGTGTCATGTCATAACATATTAAAATATTACATAAATTAAAATATATATTATATATTTTATAATATATATGTTAACACATTAAAATATTATATGTATTAAAATATATATTATAATATTATATTTACAATATATATTATATATTTTATAATAAAAATATATGTTAACACATAAAATATTATAATATATTATATATTAAAATGTTTATTATATTTTATAATATATATGTTAAGATAGTAAAATATTATATATATTAAAATATATATTATAAAATGTGAAATGTTTATTTTTATTTTTTATTTTTTAAATAAGATTTGCAATTGGCTTGCTTAGCTTAACTAGAGGGAAATTCAGGTTAATCCCAAAACTATATGTCAACTACATTAAAGTAAAATCATGGTAAGATATGTGGTTATGAAAAATCTATAAACTATGTGTCATCATGGAGCAATAAGGCTTTCTCCATCCCTTGTGAGTCTATGCTCGAATTATTTTAAGAAGCTGATTTCTTTTAAGATTATGAAACTAGCTCATTTGTTAGCATATTATTCATGTTTCAAAGTAATCATCATCAATAATTATAGGGTGTTAACTATCATCTTCATTTCCAAATTTACTTGGCAGGGACTAAGTTTCCATACTGTTCTTGTTAGATCTCCCTTTTATGTAGTATTTTTAGCCAAAATTAAACTAAATTGAGTTACATTATGTAAATTTTGACACTTTACCAAAGTAGCTCTAATGTCATTTTGGGATAAGTTTATTCTTCGATAATTGCTTTCTTTCAATTAGTTTGTAATGTTAGTGTGCATAAAATGACACTTTCACCTCATTATTATAACTTTGTTGAATGGATTTGTTAAATTTGTATTCTTCATTATTACTATCTATCAAACACATTCAATAACAAGCATTACCCATTTCAAACTACCTTTAAAATCCATATCTATATTTAAAAATGACAATAATATAAAAGTAGAAACAAAAATAAAATTATACCACATGTAAAATAGTAATAACATTTAAACATGATAATATACAAAATCTCGTAATAAATATCATAAATACTACAACATATATACTCCAAACAAATAACTATGATATGTCACAAGTTCAAATCCAGAGGGGGTAGGGTATGTATACCTCCATAGACTTTACTAGTCAAATCACTGGGTGGGCTCGAATTAATACATCTAGATTTTACTATCTAATATATCTTATTGAAGGTTTTTTTTGCATAGATAGATATATTAACAAAACCTCCTTATCACATATCCATTTTATGTTGTAGTATTTACCAAAATCCAACTAAGTTGGACTTCATCTCGTGGATTTTGGTCCTTTATTAAAGTAGGCATAAGCATTTTGTGATAATTTTTTTGTTACTTAACATGATTTTTAATATGATTTTTTAAAGTTATTTACTTTATTCTACAACCCAAAATAATATTTCATAGGGTTATAATAAAAACACATAAAGACACTGATTTGGATTAAATAATATTTTCACAGGGTTATAATAAAAACATTGATTTGGATTTTTGGAAGGTAGGAAAATCCATGATGTTACTGGATGAACGTATTCACAATATGACACAAAAAAATAGCCAATTGTTATAATGAAGTTAGACTTGTCCATAGCCTATGACAAATGTTAATGGTTATACATCAAATCGATTTTTCTATATATCGGGTTATGTGTTCCTCTTGTGAAATAAAAAATGGATTGTTTAACATCAATTTCTTTTTTTATGTTAATAAATGGGCATACCTCAAGGTTTTTCAACCCTACTAGAGGGTTGGGGCAGGGGTGACCCCAATCCCCTTTATTATTTTCCTCCATATAGTTCAAAGGTTAAGTAGAGAAATTTCTAGAGCTAAAAGGATATGGAAACTTTCTAATGTAAAGATGGGAAGAGATTTAGTCTTGTCACTCTTTCCATTTATGAACGTTTTCTTGTTATTTATAGAAAGGATTTTGAGGAAGGAAAGAAAATCAAATAAATTGTTGGTTTGTGTAATTTAGTTATATCTATGAAATTCAAAGTTTCCTTAGGGTTGCACTTGTGTTTCATGGATTTATCACTTTGAGCAAAAAACATGAGTGAAACCTTAGGGGAGGTAACAATCAACATTACTAAATCTTCTATATCATTTTTAGGTTAAGACATAGAATTAGAGAGATTGAGTTTTCAAATCTTTTCATTCAAAAGCATTCATTTCAATGAGATTTCCAATATTTGTGGCTCCCTCTTAAACCCAATGGTTATGGGGAAAAGGATTGCAAATGGATGATTAAAAAAATTGAGGCAAGATTCAAAATTGGTGAGACACATGGTTATCAAGTGGGGGTAGATTGACTCTAGTGAAGTCAGTGCTCGAATTAATTTTAGTTTTGTGGCACACTTTAGCATATTTAAAAATGGATTTTAGAGAAAATTAAGAAAATAGTGTTTAGATTTTTATGGATTGGGAAAAATCCAATTGAAGTGATTCCACTAGTCAAGTGGTAGTAAGATGAAAGAGGAAGGAGGATCGATCTTGAAGAATATTCATTACTTTAGGAAATCTCTAGCAACAAAAAGCCTATGGAGAGTTGGTGCATACCCCCTTCTCTCCTAAGGGTTGTGTGACCTCCCAGTCAGGATCTTCGATTCTAGATTTTGGTGACTCTCTAAAACCTTATTGGTCTTGTTTTGTGTTAAACACAGGTCCCCTCGGCTCCCTGCGCAGAATTCATGACACCTGCGGCCTTCCCTTTAGCACTCTACAAAAATCTCAGAATATCGGGCATTAATTCCTTTTCTCTCATCCCCTCCTCTGATGTGACCTTGGGCGATGACCATGCGATTGTGGGCGCGACCACAAGTGGTTTGAAGTCAAACTACTTTTGGGCCTGCAATTCTCCTCAAGCCTCCAAGTGTCTTCCTAGCAAAACCACAGTATGGATTGCGGCCCGCCCTCGAATTTTTAAAGTCTGCGCAACTCATGTCCCTGCAATGCGATATAATCATCGATCTATTGTTCTTGACGATGCTTTCAAACGGAGGACCAAGACCTGTTCCCCAAAATCAATGGTCTAGGTCTCCCTCTCCCCAATCGACGACTATGGTCGATTCAGAATTTCAGACTTCGGAATTTTTGAATATCAGACCTTGGTTTCCTATGCAGATCAATCTCCCAGAGCAGAAGATCTACTGACACCTCTCCCCTTCAATCAACGGCTATGATATCTATGAGTTTCCGAACTTCGGGGTTTTGAAATCTCAAACCTCGCCTTCTTCCGTACTCCAATTTTCTGGAGTAGGTGATCTGCATACACCTGTCATCATAGTCAACAGTCCTCCTATTACTTTAGGTGCTTGACCTTTCAAATCATATCAATGACCTTGTGGGCCTCCTCTTGATCAACGAATGAGATCTCCTCTGGGTTTCGGACTTCAGAGATTTCAAATCCCAAACTTCACCCTTCGAAACTCACAAAATTTTGCCACGTGTCCACCTGATTGGACAATTGAGGATTTCTTTGGGTCTTTACCCAGATTTCTCAGATATTTGCCACATATCCTCCAAATCTTATGGCTCAGATTCACTTCAGGTCTTCGGGATTCAGCGGTCTCAGTTCTCAAACTGAAAATCCCATGACAAATTTTCTGGAGCTCGCGATCTATTGACAAGTTTCCACTGACATATTGACGACTCTCGACTCTTTGGCTCTTCTGGATTTGGGTGTTTCAAGGCCTCGCCTTGGCCTTCATCTAGATCTCATGACCCATCGACATGTACCTCTTTGGATATAACAGTCCAGCTTCGCTTCGTTTCTCCAACTCTTTGTGCTTCGAGAATCGCAAAGTTCAAACTTGCTTCCTTCTGAGCTCATGACATCTGACTGCTCAGATTCGTTAGATCGATCCAATGACAAAAATTCACTTCGAATGATCTAATGGATCAGTCTGCTTTAGATGATCGAACGACTGATATTTCACTTCATGAATCCTAAACTCCAGACTTCGAAAGTTTCAAGTCTCAAATCTTGGTGGGTTCTCTCTCCTGTGTGTACAATGCGTTAAATATCGTGTACCTTGTCTTAAATCAGATGATTGTTGATCCTTGCGTTGTGATCGAACAACCAATGTCTCTCCTCCTCCTGAGCTTTTGATCTCTCTGAATTAGAATATTTTCTAAGTGTTCAAAGATTTCGAGCCTTTACTCCTTCGATGAGTCCAACTCTTGGATCTCGTTAACACTTATGAAAAGTGTTATCCCTTATGAAATTTTTCCTTAAAATGATTTCGATGTCCCATGCACACCTTGTGTTCTCAGGATTATCGATAACTCAGATCTAAAGAACTTCTTGAAAAGGAATTGTTCTCGCCCTCTTGGCGTTCTCCTTTGTCTTGGTGCACACCTTGCAACCGATTCTTACGCAAGTTCGAGTTCCTGTGGATGACTGTGCACACCTTGTAGCACCCACTTTGCACTCCTTGCAAAGGGAAAGTCTCGTACTATCTCTTTTAAGCTTCAGAACCGAAATAGATCTCATCAATGCACTCCTTGTATTCTGTGTGCACACCTTGCACCAACTCAATAGAAGAGAAACAATTGAAACTTATCCTAACATTCTCAGTCCCATCTACTCATAAAAAAATTCATTCATTCATTCATGAAAACACAATAACATGGAATTGCAAGCAATGTCCACACCATGCATTGGGTCAATTTTCCTCTGTTATATTCAAAAGTGAAAATGGCTACAACTATAATAAAAAAAAATATGAAAACTCAAAAATCTCCTACTAACTTGCATCTAGCCTCATTTGGGCGTAAAAAATATCTATTTATCTCTGAGTTCTCTTAGAGTCCCACCAACTATTTGTCTACTCCAAAACCTAACCTAACAACGATCTTAGATTAGTCACATTCCAGAGTAGGAGTGGAAACTCCCACTTTTCTCACTATCATTCAAGCGTGCTTCATAAGATTTTATGTCGCTGAGTTCAAGCGTTCTTAAAAAATATTTGTCATAACTGCCAACATTGAGATTCTGAAAAGATTCCCATGCACTGAGTGGCCCTGCTCCATGTTCTCTCTAACGATGCTCCTGTATGATACTCTCCTTGAAAAAAATTCATGGACTCATGTCCATTGGCTTCTGCACCGAATTTCCATGTTTCTGGATATCACCTTCATTTTCCCAACTGACATCTTCTATTGGGTGTCCCTTCCACTTGACTAGATATTCAAAATAGGTCTTCCTCCTGGTATTTTTACCAATCCTTCTGATCAACGATATTCTCCATCTGTGGTTTTTATTCTATACGCATTTGTTTCTCCCACTGGATCTTCTCTTGATCTTCTGATCCCTCTGTGTCATATTTCCTATAAGGATACAGGTTTGAAACATTGAATATGGGCGATATGCCGACATCATCTGGCAGCTCAATCTCATAGGCATTTGCATCAAACTTCCTCAAGATCTTACATCGTCCTATCTTATTCATATTTAAATTGTTATATGTTCCCCTAGGGAACCTTTCTTTTCTCAGATGTTCCAAAACCTGATCTTCTACTTCAAATTGAAGTTCTCTGCGATGTTGATCACCTCTGCGTTTGTACTCTTGGTTAGAACTCTGCAACTGTCCTATGATCTAGCTATGGAGCTTCTGCATTTTTGTAGAAAAATCCTCTACTCCAATGCTCATGATCTGAATCTGTTCCAAGTCTCTCAACTCATATACCCCCTTGGGTTGAATTCCATACAATATTTGGAATGGGATCTTTCTAGTGCTTATGTTTGGTGAGTCATCGTATGCAAATTCTACTTGTGGTAGAATCTGATCCCACTGATTATGATGCTCAGTCACCAGACTTCTCAATAAATTTCCCAAACTTTTGTTTACCACCTCAGTCTTCCCATCTGTCTCAGGGTGATAAGTTGAGCTAAAGGAAAAATATTTCCCCAACTTCTTCCATAGTGTTCTCCAAAAGTGACCAACAAATTGTGTGTCCCTGTTCGAGACAATGCTTCTGGGCAGGCCATGAAGTCTCACAACTTCCTTGAAAAACATATTTGCAACATGTGTTGCATCACTGGTCTTCTGGCATGGGATAAAGTGTCCCATCTTTGAAAATATATCCACCACCACAAATATGGAATCAAATCCTCTTTGCATTCTTGGTAATCCCAACACAAAATCCATGCTTATTACATCCCAAGGCCTCTCTGGTATTGGCAATGGTTGATACAATCCAGTGTTCTGTCTTTTTCCTTTTACATGTTAGCAGATTCTACATCTGTTTACAAACTTTATCACTTATGTTCTCATACTTGGCCAATAGTATGAGCTTCTCAGCTGTGCAAATGTTTTATCATGGCCGAAATGTCCAACCAATCCTCCACTATGATTTTCCTTCGAAATGTTATCCCTCATTGAGAATTTTGGTATGGACAACTGATTTCCTTTGAACAACAATCCCTCTTGAATCATATACTCTGTCCACTGGATTTCGTCTCTCTGCACAGGTTTTGCACATTCTTCGTATGCTTCCTTGAAATCTGGATCATCACAATACATATCCTTAAGGTGTTCAAACCCCAATGTCTTCACCTGGAATTCTTGTAGAATCAAACATCTCTTTCTTAATGCATCAACAACCTTGTTAGCATTCCCAACAATATGTTTTATGACAAAATTGAAATTCTGCATAAACTCAACCCATTTTGCATGCCTCTGATTCAATTTTTCCTGTCTGGTTATGAATTGAAAAGCCTGGTTATCACTATACAAGACAAATTCTTGTGGGACAAGGTAATATCTTCATTCCTTCAAGGCTTGAAATATGGAATAAAAATACTTATCATACATGGATTATTTTCTCTTGGTCTCATTCAGCTTTTCACTGTAATAGGCAACAAGTCTATTATCCTCCTTCAAAACTGCTCCAATTGCAACTCCACTTGCATCACATCTCACCTGAAATGTCTTTTCAAAATTCGACAAGACTAGAATTGGTTGCTCTGTTATTTTCTCCTTCAGTATATTGAATCTCCTCTCGACATCCTCTGTCCATTTAAAATACTTCTGATTCTTCTTCACTATATCCATCATTGGTGCACAAATTCCACTAAAGTCTATGATGAACTTCCTATAGAATCTTGCTAATCCATGGAAGCTCCTTACCTCAAACATACTCT
Organism: Picea mariana; assembly: GCA_032191745.1. Lineage (NCBI taxonomy): Eukaryota > Viridiplantae > Streptophyta > Pinopsida > Pinales > Pinaceae > Picea > Picea mariana. The sequence continues at coordinate 85,271 of JASDQU010738848.1, forward strand.
TTGGTGATGACCATTCTTTTATTGCTTTCACCTTCTCTGGATCCATCTTCAATTCATTTGAAGAGATCACAAAACCCAAGTAAATGAGTTTTGTCTTCATAAAAGAGAACTTCTTCATATTTATCAACAACTTCTCCTGCTGTAGTCTCCTCATCACTAGTGTCAGGTGTCTCAAGTGCTCCTCTTTAGTCCAGCTAAAGATCAATATATCATCCAGATATATGACCACAAACTTTCCAATGAAATCTTTTAGTATTTCATTCATCAACCTCATAAAAGTACTTGGGGCATTTGTTAATCCAAATGGCATAACAAGCCACTCATACAAACCTTTGTTTGTCTTAAAGGATGTTTTCCACTCATCACCATCTCTCATTCTAATATGGAGATATCCACTTTTCAAATCTATTTTAGAAAATAAATTTTCTCCACTTAAACAGTCCATCAAATCATCCATTCTTGGTAAAGGAAATCGTTACCTGATGGTGATCTTGTTAATGGATCTTGAGTCTGTACATAGTCTCCATCCTCCATTTTTCTTTGGACTCAACATAGTTGGTATTGGACATGGACTCAAGATCTCTCTGAACAAACCCTTGTCTAACAATTCCTGGACTTGGTTCTTCACTTGCTCATTCTCTCGCGGTGCCAATCTGTATGCTTCTTTGTTTGGTAGGCTTGCTCTTGGTATCAAGTCAATATGGTGGTTGATACTTCTGATGGGTGGCAATGAGTTAGGAAACTCATCCACCACTATGTCAGCAAAATTATCCAACAATTCTTGAACCTCTTCAGGAAAATCATCCATCAAAGTACTTGTAAGAACTCTGGGTTTCCTCACCACAACGAACTACATCTCATGTTCCTTCTTGACTTCTTTCAGGAGTTCCTTCCTGCTCATGAGAAATATGCTTGTGATAGCTTCCTCTTTCACTTTCTTCTCCTCTATTGGAAGCAACATTTGTGTTCTACCATTATTCTCCAAGGTGTATGTATTCATCCTACCATCATGAATGACATTCCTGTCAAACTGCCATGGTCTTCCCAACAAAATATGGCATACATCCATGGGAATTAAATCACATAGAATTTCATATCTATATCCTCCTATCTTAAATTCAACCAAACATTGTTTAGTAACCATTACCTGGTGTCCTTTCTGCAACCATGAGACTTTGTATGGCTTCGGGTGTCCAGTTGTCTCCAGCTCTAGTTTCTCCACCATCTCTGTGGATACTAAGTTATCAGTGCTCCCACTATCAATTATCACCTTGCATACTTTGTCTTTAGTCTTGCAAGTTGTCCAGAAGATATTGTTACTCTGCACTAACTTTTCAACTTCTTCCTTTGGTTTTAAGAGAACCTTCGACCTCAACATCAAGGATTGTTAGGTATATAGAGAGGTAGTAGTGGGGGCCCAGAGGGCCCATAGTGATAATAGTTGAGGCCATTCAATGTAAGGTGGACTAGGTCCACTATATTATTAAATAATGCCCACTATGGTAGTTAGATATAATAAATGGGTGGTTAGATATAATAAATGTGAGAGGACTTCTTAGAAGGTTCTACTTCTAGAAGATTCCTCCTCTAGAATGTTCTTAGGTGATGATAGCACTATATAAAGAGGTTCAAGCAATGTAATGGGATATGAAGAGAAGTATTGTATTGTGGAGAGGTATCTCAATAGGAGGATGCCCCCTCTAAGAGGAAAGTGAATAGGAGAGAATCCCATCCATAATAGGATCCATTATATGGTGTTGACCTACCTCAAGGGTTTCTATAATAAAGTTGTGGTTTTATATATTGTTCTTTGAATCTTTGTGGTATTTATGTATGAAATTATTTGGTTCTTAACAAGTGGTATCAGATCACTTTCCTTGGCAGACATTGTGGACAAATATTTTTTATTTTTGCAGATTTTTTTTTTCGGAGAAGAAAAAAAGGGCAGCGACATTCCACACATTTTTGGTATATTTTTATGAAAAATTTGCAGAAATAGGTTGTAAATATGAGTTCCTCTCAGAAAAACACCCAATTTAGAAAAAGAAAAATAAAAAATCATCTGAAATAGTGTCTAGGAAGTCAAGATATTGAAGTTTTAAAATTTATAAATTTCAGGGTTTTTTTCGCCGACGGCGGCGCGACTTTTTCTTTTCTTTTTTTTATTCTATTTCAGTAGCAGCTGGAGGCCTAATTTTCCAAAAAAAATTACATATGTGATTTCCTCTCACAATTTCACCCAATTTCAAAAAAACAATTAGTCGAAACAGAGTCTGGGAAGTGAAGCTATGAGCATTTTAAATTCAATAGTTTTTTAGGGTTTTTCCACAAAAAGCTGTGATTTTCTGCCGTAACTTATTGTTCTATTTTTATGTATTTTTCATGATGGCTGCGGGACCGAAGATTTCGTAGGGTGATCGGATGGTTATTTCCTCTCAAACCCTCAAATAAATTCTACAAATTACTGAAGCATTCAAATCCCAATTTTATGACACATTAGATGTTAGATTGCAAGACCTTGCAGATGGCCTCAATGATAGTTTTTGTAGTATTCACGATTCGTTAGATAGCATGAAGGAGATATTTCTTATGGAAGACATAAGAGATGAATATAATCAAGAAATATTTTCTTGGTATTATTTTGAGGTCGATTGTGATGATTGGTATATGGATAGTTGTCATTTCTGGGATGACAACCACTTTCATATTTTATTTGATGACTTTAATCCACCTTCTGTAGAGAGAATCAATGTGACAAATCGAGAGCCAATGATTATTACCAGTGTCTATCTTACATATTCTACAGTGGTATTATTCCTTCCAGATTCTACTATGACAATTTTCCACTATGTAGATGGATCTTCTTATTTGGATCCACATGATAAGTGTCATTCTTTGGAGCATCATTTTGAGTTGGCTATTGGGTTCCAAAATATTCCATGGGGAGTTCACATGAGCACTTGGACATGAGAACTGGGCTTACAATGGTGGTTAGAATACTTCATCATGGCGGCTTTCCTTTCTACATGGGACCTTGGTTCTCTAGTATTCTTCAACATTATGGTCCACAATTATCCATGGGACCTCGGTATATGGTTGTACATCAAGCGTTGAGAACAATGATTTCATAAGGGGGATGGAATGTTAGGTAGCTAGAGAGGTAGTAGTGGGGGCCCAGAGGGCCCATAGTGATAATAGTGGAGGCCATTCAATGTAAGGTGGACTAGGTCCACTATATTATTAAATAAGGCCCACTATGGTAGTTAGATATATTAAATGGGTAGTTATATATAATAAATGTAAGAGGATTTCTTAGAAGTTTCTACTTCTAGAAGATTCCTCCTCTCGAATTTTCTTAGGTGATGGTAGCACTATATAAAAAGGTTCAAACAATGTAATGGGATATGAAGAGAATTATTGTATTTGGAGCGATAGCTCAATAGGAGGATGCCCCCTCAAAGAGGCAAGTTAACAGGAGAGGATCCCTTCCATAATAAGATCCATTGTATGGTGTTGCCCTACCTCAAGGGTTTGATAGTAAGAAGAGATATTTTGCATATTGTTCTTGTATATCTGTTGTGGTGCTTTTGTATTCATTCATAGGTTCTTAACAGGGACCTTCCATCCTCTGCTCCTTTTGCTTCAATGTTCCCTCTCTATTCTTCTAAAATATGAGCTTCACCTCCTCCTTATTGCTTTTTCTCGGGACATTCCCAAGACATGTGCCCTGTCTTTTCACAGGCATAGTATCTTACTTCTCCTCCTTTTCTTCTTCCTCTTCCTCTAGAAGAACTAACTTCTTCCACCACTCTGTCTTCCTAGGGAACTTCCTCCTCTTTCCGAGTGACTATGTGATTTCTCAGCCTTGTCCCTAGAATTATGTGCTCTGTCATGGGTAACTCCCTTGCTTTTGTTTGGGGTTGGGATTTTACCTCCTCCTCGTTGGATTTGTTTTCTGGCCAACTTATCCTCTTCCTTCAGTGCAAACTAATAAGCATCCTCCATTATCCTTACTGACATCATGCTGATCTCATCCTAGATTTCATATCTCAGGACATTTATATATATGGAAACTTTTTCTTCATCTCTCTCCTTTTGTCTAGTTCTAATGTCCAGCCTGTAGAAATCCTTTGTGTACTCCTTAACTATCATACCCTTCTGTCTCAGGTTCTGCATCTTCCTGAACAGATTGATCTGATAATATTTGGGCATGAACTTAGCCTTAAGATTGGCTACCATTCTATCCCAATTCATCTTCTGTTTTCCCTTGCTTCACCTCTCAACATGCAGTTCATCCCACCACAGTGTTGCATGTCCTTTTATCCTGGTGATAACCTGTTTCACCCTTTTCTCTTCATTGACCTCTTCATATTCGAAATGTTTGTCCATGGATCTTACCCAATCCAAAAACTCTTCAGCATATGAATTTCCTTCATACATTGGAACCTCTATCTTGGCTTTGCCTCCCAATCTAGCAACTGCTCTCAACAAGCGCTCTTTGGAAACATCCTCTTCTGCAGCTTCTTCGACTTCTACTTCTTCACTCTCTAAATCATTGATGTCTCCAACATCAGGCACTGGTCTCTGCGCTGCCTCCATCACCTTTAATCTTTCACAAAGTTCTCGCATCTCCCTTTATACAACCCGATTGGCTAAAGGTGGTTCCACTTGTCTCCTCGGTGGCATTGTGTTGACTGTATGTCACACAGAGAGTACAAATTTGAGTTCTTTTGTCTCCTCTCCTTTTCCTGTTGTCTGGAAGAAAAAATTCAGCTCTGATAGCACTTGGTGCATACCCCCTTCTCTCCTAAGGGCTGCATGACCTCCCAGTCAGGATCTTCAATTCTGGTGTCGAGTGACTCTTTGAAACCTTATTGGTCTCATTCTATGTTAAACACAGATCCCCTTGGTTCCTTGTACAGGATTCATGACACCCGTAGCCTTCCCTTTCATGCTTTGTGAAAATCTCAGAATATCAGGCATTAGTTCCTTTTTCTCGATCCCTCCTCCGATGTGACCTTGGGCGATGACCACATGATTGCGGGTGCGGCCACAAGTGGTTTGAAGTCAAACTACTTTTGGGCCTGCAATTCCCCTCAAGCCTCCACATGTCTTCCAGGTGAAACCATAGTACGGATTGCAGCTTTCCCTTGACTCTTTAAAGTCTGTGCAACTCATTTCCCCACAATGAGAGATAACCATCGATATATCTATCTCGAAAATGATTTCAAACGGATGTCCAAGACCTGTTCCCCATAATCAATGGTTCAGGTTTCCCTCTCCCAGATCAAGGACTGTGGTTGATTCGAAATTCCAGACTTCAGAATTTTTGAATCTCAAACATTGGTTTCCTTTGCAGAGAAATCTCCCAAAGTGGAAGATATGTTGACACATGTCCTCTTCAATCAACGACTGTGATCTCTGCGGGTTTTTGGACTTCAGGGTTTTGAAATCTCAAACCTCACCTTCTTCCGTGATCCAATATTCCATAGGGGTCGATCTATAGACACTTGTCCTCACAATCAACAATCCTCCCATTAAATCATGTTTTTGACCTTTCAAATCAGATCAATGGATGATCAAGATCTCCTTTGGGTTTCGAAATTCGAAGATTTCAAATCCCAAACGTCACCCTTCGAAACTCATGGAATCTTGCCACATGTCCACCTGATCAGATGATTGAGGATTTCTTCGGGTATTTACCCGGAGTTCTCATATCTTCGCCACATCTCCTCTAGATCCAATGGCTCATATTCACTTCGGGTCTTTGGGATTCGACACTCTCAGCTTTCATACCAAAAATTCCATGAAAAATTTCCCAGAGCTCGCGATCTGCTAACAAGTGTCCACTTACATATCGACAGATCTCGGCTCTGTTAGCACTCTGTAAATTCCCATAGGTTGTCAGGAGGAAGAAGAAACTTAGAAAAGGTAACTTACCCAACCACTTTGAAACTGGGATCTAGCCCTACCAGTTTCAGAGAGGTATCTCTCTATAAGATTTAGATAAGTTCAGGTTTTAAATATTAGGCTAGTTAAATTAATAGAAGTGAGTTGTTTAGTTTTATAAAGGTGGCTGAAATATCAAAAGATAGATTTTATTAGGTTTCTTCACAGGGCATGATAATGCAAATGTTGGATCCTTTAGAATTAAAGCGATGAAAAGAAGAAACAGGTGAGATAGTCAATCACAATAAAGAATCATTTAGGAATTTCTTTATTATAATATCAAAAGAATAACATTCAGATCTTTAAAATCTAGAAACAGAGTATTCAAGATAAATTCTTCACTTAAACTTATTTTAAATGATCAGAGATAGAAACCAAAATGATAATGAAGTAAGATAAACATTAAACCAAGAGAAGTAACATCACCAACATCAACACGTAGGAATCTTGTGAATCATCCTTTTAATTACTGGTAGATCTCTTAAAAAATATTACAGATTACAACTTTCTTGGGCATAAAGATCAACCCTCAATACTTTGAAGTCTAAAGTATTTATAGAAAAAATTACATTTGATCATGTCATTAATGATCAGGATATGGTAGAGAGAAAATCTAACTAACTAGATTACATTTTACAAAAAGGTAGGAGTTCTAACTGATCCTCTTGAATCCTAGTTGTTGATTCTGAGGAAGGTGGTTGGTGATTCATCTTTGACTTGACTATTACTGTTCCACATGCTGAATTGGATTGTACACATCATCTATTACTTGATCAAAGCACACATGTCATCCCATATCTTTTGACTAGGGATGGTAACTTTGAGTAGCCTTCAGTAAACTTCATCCATTTCTGTGTAGTTTGCGAAGGTGGGATTGGTTATGAAGATGTACTTGATCTCATGTTGAATGTTGATGTCCAACTGAAGAGTCTCCAAAAATTCTTTTCCAGTAATGCTGCCTTCTATCCCTGCAAAATTAAAGCCATCTTTTACCATTGTCAGGATCTTTTGTTTGTAGTCTGAGAGGGTAATAAACTTGTCATTGATCACGCATAAACCAGGGAGTCCTTTCTTATGAAGCGATTATATATTGCCGAAAAACCTTTGTACTTTGATGTCCATTTCTTGGGATCTTTCCTCAAGTTGCAACATCAATCCTCTCTTGGTCAAAACTTTCTTGAACTCATGGATAGTTTCTGTCCTATCCTAAATCTCCAACACCTCTAGTTCCTCTCTTGTTTTAGAATTCAGGAACATGATGATCTCATTTGCCTTTGTAGGCCTTTTTCCCAATTCTCCCTTTACTTTGTCAATGGCCTCTCTAATTCTCTGCACCAGTTCATGTTTCTCAAACATAATCTGTATGAGTGGCCAAATTTTTGTCATGGATTTGCAGAGGTCTATCCAAATATTCTCCTTGGCTTCTGATAGTGTCTTAGCCATGACTGTTTCCTTCTGCAACTTCTGTAGTTCTATCTTGAGCCTCTGAGACTTGTGCATCTCAGTGTTGTAACTTGAATGAAACTTGGACTTCAGTTGTTGAAGGTTATTGATCTCATCCTGTAGTCTCTTGATTTCTTGTCCTTGTAGAGACATGTCCTCCATGCACTTTGCCAGATTTTCTGATGCATCTATGGTTGCTACTATAATTTCCCATGTGGTGGATGTTGTTGCTGTAATGATACTTGTGATGGGAACTGCATTCAATGGGATGACTTCCATTGGCACATTGTGCTCCTATTCTTTAACTAGCTTCTCCAGCTCGGCTTCCATCTCCTTAATCTATGCATTCTACTGCATGATTAATTTCAACACTTCTTCCTTATGGCGTCTAGTCTCAACCATTTCCTCTACTTGTGGATCTTGTCTAGCAGAGATTTTTAGTTGTTTCCTCAGGGAGTCTATGTCAATGTTCTTCTTCTTGAGGAGCTCTTCTGCTGCTTTGGCATTGGATGGATCATATCCAATTTTGAGTAGCAGTTCCTCCAAAGACTTTATCTTGTTATCTTTTTCCAAAAAAGACACCTTCTCCAGCTTCAACTGAGTCTGGACATTGTTCAAGGAAACATGCAACTTTGCAGTAGTCATGGAGGTATTGGACATGATGGAGAAAATCATCTCCCATGTTTGTGTGTGAAGATCCATTTGGTCGACTGGATGCACTTCATTTGCATCAAATTCGAACGTTGACCTCTTGTAATCAGAGATTGCCTTTGGATGAGGCACCTATTCCTGTATAAATTCCATGTGCATTCTTCCTTTCTCTATGTCGAAGGCAGAGAGAAACCTATGATGTGTTGTCGATGTTTGCTTCCATAATTGTGCATAGGTGCTGCTAGTCAACATCTCATTCTTCTTCTTAATCAAGTTATATTTCTCAAAAATACCAAGTTCTGCAGACTCTTGTGAGGGCTTAGTAGTCAATGTGGTATCAGTCTGCTTCTTGGATGAAGAAGTAGACATCATTTGTTGACTGCCCAAGGAAATTGGTGAATGTTGTCCCTCCATCACTGTGGTAAACTAAGTTTCTTCTCCTCCAAACCTGTCATGTGTATGACTGGTTTTGGGCCTCTTTCTATAGACCTGGAAGTCTTCTGCAGAGACTTCAATGACTAAAGGAGAAACTTATTTTCTGGGCCTGTTCTCTACTAGTACCTACGGAGTAGTGGTCTGTGAAATACTAGATGGAGGAGGTTGTTTTTCTATGTCTAGTAGAGTGTTTTCCTCCCACTCTATTTGTTTCATGAACTTCTCAGCCTCTGGTTTTGGAACATGAGCATATGGTGAAATTTTATTCTTTAACCTGGTTTCTGAAATAATCCCACATGGATCATAGTGCCAAGGGAAACTGATACTCAACTTCATCTCCTTCAAAAGATTATTGGCCTCTTCCCCTGCCACTCAGCTATTACAAATAAAAGATCCTCTCTGTCCCTTGATCCTCAACTATTGTTTCTTTTTTAAGGCCACAAAGTGAATGTCATATGAATTGATCATCTATCGGATATATTCCAGAGAGAATATCCTGACAAGTAAAAACTTGGACAACTTATACCGTGGTAATTCACATCTGTAGAAACTCATATCTGTGTGATCCTGGTAGAGATACCAGTTACCCGTTTTGGCTAGGTCTAAGAGATGTATAGTTCTTTGGATTTGCTCATTTACCCTTGGTTATTTTCTCCCACTGAGCATGCTTACCACTAGGCAGTAAAACAGATCGACAAAAAATGCTTAAAACTGAACTCAGATGAGTTCTTTGTCAATAATGATGTCCATGCTATAACAGGTTGTGGATTACCATCTTGGTCAAGATTCTGCAGGGATAAAAATAAATTCTCCTCTTGGAAAATGATGAACATGTACGCCAATATCGAAGAATACCAAAACATTCCTTCTGTAGACAACTTGAAGAGCTGCTCATGGATGTTGTCAGCCAAAAACTGGATATAGTCAAATTATACAGTGTCCTTTTCCTCATTGGATAAAATGGATAGGAAACCCAGGATGGGATCATCTACCCACTCATCTGAGTAGCCTAAAAGACATCACATAGAGGAGATAATTTGATTTCCTTTAGCTGATAAAATGGATGAATAGTATGGGGGGCTCACTTTGGGTAATTGAGCATTTTTAGGGAGAAAAAGATCAAAGATTTGGGCTCTCTGTGGGAAACACATTTTCTGTTAAATATCGGTTAGAATCTTAATGGAAAAATGTAAAAGGGAGTCAGCTCTGGGAATCTTCATCATCTGGTCTATTGTTTCTAGGGAAATGGTGAAAAGGGTCTCTCCAAATGATGAAACAATGGATCTCTAACTAGGGAGATAGTGTTCCTAGCATTTGAGAGAGAAATCAGGGAAATGGTAAATTTGAGGGAAAAATTACAGTGGGAGATTGGACTCCCAGAGTCCAACCTCATTGTAAATGTGTTGAACCTACACATAATAGATCTAGCCAGAAAATACTTCACACATTTGCAGAGAGAAATTGAGAAAGACGAAGCAAGATAGAAAGAATGGAAGAATTCTCATTAACCGTATTCCACACTCAAAGAGTGAATAATTTACAATAGATATAGGATACATGAGTGAATAATGAGCCATAGTGCTGGTCTATATTGATCTGGACACACACAAGCAGTTACAAGAGTAAATTTCCACCTAGTCTAGTCTCTTAGGCAGTTACGGGAGTGAACTACCACCTAGCTGAGTTAACTAGTCAACTAGTCTTCAGTTAACCGACTGAACAAAGAGTAGTGAGTTGGTGATGATCCCAATGTTGCATGGTGACAAAACCAATGCAACATCTAAACTCAACTCAACTAGTCAAACTGAAGTGTCAACTGAAAGAGAATATTCTCCAGGTGGAATATTCTCCCATAAAATACAGGAGACTGGATAATGAATAATTATGACTAATAAACAAGGAATAAACTTATGAAAAATAAATCCTAGGTGTGTGTGAAGTAACTCCAACACCCCCCCTGAACATCACTATGGTTAAAATAAAGAATGGGTCCTGGCTATGAGGCCATGTTAGGTACCCAAATACCAAAGATACACTGAACTAAATGAGGAAAGAGGGAAAACCTCATGGGAAACCCCTGCCCCCCTAAAATTACAATGCATAAAATAAAAAATGATAAGTAACAAAAGGTAGTTTCTAAGAAAACATGTCCTTCACTCCAATAAGACCTCGCAACTGTGCAAGTTTGTGCTCTTTGAATATTTTGTTGAAGATGTAGATGTCTGCATGGATCTGATGAAGTATATGCATCATTTTTATTTCCACAAATATCCACTTTATCTTCTTGTAATGAATAATATCCAAATAAATTTTGGATGAAATTTTGAAAATCGTACGGCCATTTCCAGAAAAATGTTGAAATTTTGTTGATTTTAAAACGATCATAACTTCACTTTCCAGACGATTTTTTTTTGAAATTGGATATCTTCCCGAGAGGAATTCAAATATCCAATTTGTTTCTACAAATTTTTCTCATAAAATGTCAGAATGGCGTCTGCTGTGTGCGGATCCCTTTTTGTCTTTTGACATGCATGTATGGTGCATGCAAAAGTGTCTACATGTGACTCCTGACATGCATGTCATATATCTTCCACATGAATTTCTAGAAAATAAATATGAAATGGAGTAGACATCATCTTCAATTATTGGAATACTAATTTCTGCAAAAACGTTTGTAGAAGACTCTTCATAATAAGAGTCTTGATCTTCTAGTGGCTTCTCTTCTGGCTCTATCTGTTCGACCTCCTGCATGAAATGATTTGGTGTAGAAAATGCATACAACTTAGAAAGCATATATTAGTTGATGGTCTACCAGACATCCATTTCTCCAAGGGAGTATGTGAGGGATGTGTTCTCGAAGAACACCCTCAAGAGAAATTTGACAAAGGAAAGTCTCAACGAGCTTCCGCACCTTTAGATCTGATCCACAGTGACCTTATGGGTCCTTTTCTGCATCCATCCATCAACAAAGTGATGTTTGTTCTCATTTTTTTTATGATTTCTCATGTTTTACTTGGATCTACTTTCTCCGGAAAAAATCTAAGGTCTTTCAACACCTCAAAGATTTCAAATATTTGGTTGAGACACAGTCCAAAAAGAAGATCAAAGTCCTCCACTCTGATACCATGCAAATGTGTTGAACCTTCATAGAATAGATCTAGCCAGAAAATACTACACACATTTGCAGAGAGAAATTGAGAAAGACGAAACAAGATAGAAAGAATGGAAGAATTTTTATTAACCGTATTCCACACTCAAAGAGTGAATAATTTACAATAGATATAGGATACATGAGTAACTAATGAGCCATAGTGGTGGTATAGATTGATCTGGACACACACAAGCAGTTACAAGAGTAAATTGCCACCTAGTCTAGTCTCTCAGACATTTATGGGAGTGAATTGCCACCTAGCTGAGTTAACTAGTCAACTAGTCTTCAGTTAACTGACTGAACAAAGAGTAGTGAGTTGGTTATGATCCCAATGTTGCATGGTGACAAAACCAATGCAACATCTAAACTCAACTCAACTAGTCAAACTAAAGTGTCAACTGAAAGAGAATATTATCCAGGGGAATATTCTCCCCTAAAATATAGGAGACTGGATAATGACTAATTATGGCTAATAAACAAGGAATAACCTTATGAAAAATAAATCCTAGGTGTGTGTGAAGTAACTCAAACACTCACCACTCTGGTCCAAAAAGGTATATCTGAGCCATAAGTGAAACTCAAAGAAGTTGAATTCACACTTCGGCTCTACAATTAAATAGTCTTTGTTGGTTAAAGGAATGAGATCCAGGTCAATAGGAGGGGGGAGGAAAGGATTTTCTTTGATCTGTAAAGATTTATATTTGGGCACCATTGATCTAATTGATACCTGCATAAAGAAAAACGCGTTAGCTGTGTTGACTAGGTGTTAATTGCGGTCACCTACTGAGAAGAACAGAGGATGGGGGCTTCATCTATGTTTGGATCGTGAAGAGTGTGGAAATGGTGAAAAATGGGATTAAGAGGATGAACGAATGTCCATTGGGAAATGGATGATGAGTCAGTAGGCTAAAGGTCATGGTTGCCTGCATTGATTGGCCAACGGGTATCTCAGGGATGAGGTGGAGGGTGATAAATGGGTAATTGGTGTATGAAGGTGATGTGGAGGGTGGTGAGTGGATGACAAGTGGATGGGAAGTTACGGGTGACATGTGAGTGGGGGATGGTACGTCGGTAGAGTAGTAGAACATGACGTATAGGCGGAGATAGTGGAGTGTGACATCAAAGTGTGAAGGTGATATGAGAAGGTGGTTTGGCGGTTTACTCGAAGGGGGGGGTAGGTGGTAAATGGTTTAGAGCTAGGGGGTCCGAGTTAACACAAATGTGCAACGTTATGATGGGGCCCACCGAGGAATACCACCAACTTGTACCCCCCCCCCCATTGTTAAAGGTAGAAGTGTTGGGGGGGTCCGATATCCTTTGTCAACCATGGATCTTAGCGCCCCTTTTTTGACCGTTGATCTAAGCACATCCTTTAGCACAAGGCACCAAAGCTGTTATATCATTCAGAAACTTAGGATAAAGTCCTTTTTATGGGTTTTTTGCTGCTCCCATTCCTTCATTCTGTTACCAAGGGCTCAGAACATAACATTTTAACTTGAAATCAAAGAATTTATCCAACTGCATGTCTTTTTTATTGAAATGAAGGAAAACTAACCTATGTCCTAATCTAGTCACCTAGCAAATTTAACCCAGATTAGACTTCTAGGTTAAAGAATTACTATAACCTGGGATTATTTGATCAAGTTTCCACTGTTTGATCAAATTTATTCACTAACATATCTATCTTGGCTAAGATTAAACCGTTTAGTCAAGTTTTATTCACTAACCTATCAACATAAATTCAAAGGACTTGACCATGGTTAAACTGTATGAATCAAGCCATTCTTATTGCATGAGGTTTTATCATTTTTCTTTTCATGCCCTCTTTTATTCTTTTTCTATTTTTATTCTTTTCTTTTTCTTTCTTTCTTTTCTTTTTTTTTTCTTTCTTTTTCTTTTTCTTTCTTTGTAAATCATTTGCATAATGAAATATTGTTTACAACAAAAATACAACTAGAGGAAATTTTTCCAATCACTAGTTGATCCTATGAAACATCGAGTTATAATAGTGGCTCCACCTGGGGATGGTTCTCTCTTTGTTAGGTGCCAAGAACCTAATACCTGATGTTTTGAAAAATCTTCTCCAGTGCTTCTTCTGCAACTTGATTTGTTTTATTTTGAAAATCTAGTGGCACTGTTCAATGGCTTAAGGATTTATCTTCGAGCTTCAACCATCTGATCAACAACACCCACACATAACCTGAAAGTAAAATAAAATGGTTTTTCCAATGCGGTAAATGGTTGAAAATCTTTATTCCCATGGAACATAATTTTTAAGCATCCTGCAATTAATGGTTCCTCCTGGCAGATCTGCTCCTTTGCTATCTTTGAGTAAGAATACATTGTTCCCTCTATAAGCTTGGATTATGTAAGGGCCTTTCCATAGATTGTCAAACTTCCCATGTTTTCCCTTTTCTTCATTTCTGGAATTCCACTTCAGTACTAGGTCACCCAATTCAAAAGCATCTTCCTTATTTCTCTTGTCATAAATATTTTTTATGTTTTCTTGGATTACTTGGGTTTGGTTATACACTTCTTCTCTGGACTGTTGTATTTGGATCATTTGATTTATTTTCCTTTGGGTATCATTAGGCTTTTCCTGAACTTCTTGCAACAGTTTCATAACAGGGACTCCTAAAGAGGTGGGGAAGACTGCATCAGTTCCATATACCAATTGGTATGGGGACATACCAATTGATCTTTTTTTTGTCAGTCTGTCAACCCAGAGTGCATGAACCAACTTGTTATGCCAGGACTTCTTATTTTCTTGCAACATATTTTTTATGTTATTCACCAAACTTTTATTTGAGGACTCAGCTAACCCATTTCCTTGAGGGTAATAAGTTGTGGAGTGTCCCAAAGTAATATGGTACTTGCTGCAAAATTCTATTATCCTTTTGGATCTGAAAGCTACTGCAATGTCAGTTATGATCTTCCTAGGACATCCAAAACGAGACAAAATATTATTTTCCACGAAATTAATAATGACAAAGTCAGTGGCTTGCCTGTAGGGTACAACTTCAATCCACTTTGTAAAGTAGTCTGTAGCTGTGAGGATCCACTTATGAATTCCTAAAGAGGGTGGATGAATCTCACCAATAAAATACAAACCCCATTGTTGAAATAGAGCTTCTACTGAAATAGGTTTGAGGGGTAGGGAAAAAAGTTTCCTTTTTCCTTCAAAGACTTGGCACTTGTGGAAAGAGGTTACCTTTTTGTGAATGTCTGCAAACAAGGTGGGCCAGTAAAAACTAGCTCTGATGATCTTGTTAGTTGTAGTCTTCCAACTTAGATTTCCTCCACAATATCCTTCATGGAAATCTTGCAAGGCCTTGTCAGCTTCATCCTTTAATAAACAGTTAAGTAAAATACCTCTAGCATCTTTCCAATAAAGGTTTCCATCCATAATACAATATTTCAATGCTTTTAATTTTAAGAATCTAGATTTAGTCTTAGTTAGACCAGGAGGAGCTTGTAAATTATGTAAGACAAAAATGAGGTTTGCATACCATGGAGAATTCGAGAAAACCTCCTTGATATGTGGATTCGCCAGCTCTTCATGTTCATCAACTAAGAAGTTTATGTCTAAAGCATGGAAATTAGATTCATCCATCAATTTGGCCAAACCTTGACCCTTGATTAGTTTAGTTGGTTTAGTTTCTATGTCGTATTCAAGGATCATTGCAATCCACTTTCCTCTCCTACCATCTGGGTTATCCTGAGTCAGGATATCCTTCACCACTGTATTTGGAACATAAGCAATAGTATGAGAATGGAGAATGTAAACTCTAAAATATTTTATGGCTTTTACTAGGGAAAAATCATGTTTCTCCATTATATTATAGTTCAGTGCAGAATATCTTAATGACTTGTTGAAGAAAGCTATGAGTTTTTCATGCCCTTCATTGTTTTTCTACAATAATATTGTTGCAATGGTGTGCTCAGACGCAAAAGAGAACAAATAAAAGTCTTTAGTGTAATCTGGACTGATCAAGACTGAGGCTTTTGTAAGCGCATGTTTTACTTTCTCAAATGATTGTTTAGATTTGGTGTTCCATCTTATTTTGGTGTCTTTTTTTAGCATATTTGTGATGTTCCTGAGCAGTTCTGCCAAATTGGGTATGAATCTTCTCAGAAAATTTATTTTACCAATAAATGATTGCAATTCTTTGATGTTCCTAGGGTGGTCTAATTTATGGATAGCTTCTATTCTATTGGGGTCTATTTTAATTCCATCTTTAGAGATTATATGCCCTAACTGCTTGCCTTATTCTAAACCAAAAAGGGTTTTCTTGGGATTCAATGAAATCCCAAAATTCCTACACTTCTCAAACACTCGTTTGAGATGTTGTAAATGTTCCTCATCTGATTTGGAGAAGACAGTAACATCATCCAAATATATGACTATAAACCTATATGACTATAAACCCACCAAGCTTGTCCACAAAGGCAATGTCTATTGCTCTTTGTAAAGTGGCACCAATGTTCATCAAACCAAAGGGTATTTTCACATACATGAAATTTCCCCAAGGTGTGGTGAAAGTTGTTTTCTCCTGGTCATGTGGGTGGACAAGGACTTGTTTATAGCCCAAAAATCCATGTAGTAAGGAGATCCTACTGGCCCCAACTACATTTTGTGAGATGTGATCCATTTTAGGTAGAGGATAGTTGTGTTTGAGGGAAACCTTATTGAGGTTTCTGAAATCAATGCAAAGCCTAATTTCACCCGACTTCTTTTTGGTAGGAACCATATTGGAAACCCACTTTGAAAATCTTAAGGGGACTATAATTTTGGCATCATACATCTTTTTAATCTCTTTTTCTATTAGGGGAAATAACTTTGGATTGATTCACCTAAGTTTCTACTTTAAAGGTTTATGTTCTTCTTTTATTGGGATTCTATGTTGTATGATACTTGTGTCATAAGATTTTAAATTCTCATAACCCCAAGCAAAGACATCTACATATTCCTTAAACAATTCAATGTATTTGTGTTTTTTCTTGGGGGGTAAAGATTTGGACAGTTTTATCATCTTGGCTTTTTCCTCTATCCCTAATTTACATTCTTCGACCTCTTTACCACTAGATTCAATCTTTGGCTTTTTGGCAACATCGTTAAAGTCAAACAATTCTTCTAAAGGAACTAAACCTCTAGGTAAGACATTATTCTTTCGTTGCAAAACACAAAAATCTTCATCTTTTTCATTTATTTCATATGAATCTACTTTATTTACACTATCCTTTTCTAAGTCTTGCTTATTTACACTATCATTTTCAAAATCTGATTTAGCTATGCTATCATCATCACTCTGAACATCTATATTTGTACATTCAAAATCATTCTTACACTACAGAAAATATTCAATTTGCTCATCATTGCCAAATACCTTCCAGTACCTGATGTTATCTGGGACAGTCGATCTACACTTCACCTCTACTATGTATTGGCAATTGGGATGGAAAGTTATTTTTCATGTGGCCGCTAAAGTAGGCAATCCATATGCTAGTATGTTCTGTCCTCTGGGCATTACCTGCAGGTCAACTTCGGTGAAACATTGTAGAAAATCCAAGAAAACATTCCTATATGATCTAAGTCTAGGATGTTTAGCTGAATACTCACCTTTAATTTGTTTAATTACAAGTTCAAAGTCACCTCTTACCATAATATTTTTGACACCAACCTTCTTCAGTAGCTTCAAGCAGAGCATCAAGGCTTCATACTCAGCTATGTTGTTGGTGCACTGGAAATTTAGTTTGTAAGAGTGGCTTTCTGAATACCTTGTTTTATGATTATGTAACCAAACTCCATCTCCAGCTCCCTCTTTGCTCATAGATCCATCAAAATTCATACTCCATAAATCTGTTGTTGGTTCATCACTTTCTACTGTTATAGTTTTATTTTCCTCAGTGATTGTTTGATTCTCCTTCAGGCTAGATGCATCATCTTCTAACTGTGCAATTTGATTATCCAAGTCACCATCACTGTACAATATGAATGAATCCATATCATAGTGGACAAAATATAATGGGTAGTTGTGTGGTTTTTCCTTACTGTTGACCATATACTTCATCAGAGTCTCTCTATACAGTCATCTCTGTTGTCCAAATACCAGGATGGTAGCATAAGACATATCTAACTACAAAGTTCCCTTCAACTTAGCTCCCCAATATCTAGATAACAACATACCATATTTCAGAGGAATGTTTGCAACCACAATATCTATCACCATGATTTTTGCTGGGATTTGAACCAGGGTGATGCAAAAATATTTAATTAGCCCTATACATTTGACTTTTCTAGAGTCAAAAGAGTACAAGTATTTGTAGGGTCTAGTGATATCAATCCCCAACGTTTCCATCACAACTTTGGGCATCAGATTATGAGAAGTGTTTGAATCAAACATAGCGTTGTGTAGTGTTTTGTCATGGATATTCAAACTGATGTAGAAAGGGTGGACATAACCAATGTCAGTTTGTCCATCGACTTCAGGACCGGAAACTAAATTAGGTTGATCATCTGCAACATTCACAGTATCTATACGTACCACTGGTTCAATATTTAATGCTTTTGTACCTATCTCTAGTTCAATGCTTAATGCCTTGATCACCTGCGATCTATAAGCATTTTTTCTCATTAGTTCTGATAGGGGGATAGGGTTTTTTAATTTGTCTAGTTCACTTTCCAAGCTGAAAGTGTTTGAAGTTCTAGTTTGACTCTGCAACTTTGGTTTATTAGCCATGGTCCTCTGTGCAGAAGTGCTTGGTTGACTTGTATATTTAACCTCTGTTTGAGTTGTTCTTGATGAAGTTTCATGATTTCCTTTTGCATGAGTTTAAAATTTATTCTTCTCAGGGACCTTCTTAGGGGTAGCATATAAGGCTTTCTTGGCTTCAGAAGTTTTCTTAGTCTCAGCACCCTTGTTTGTTGGATTGTCATTAGTTTTCTTGCTTCTCAAGTTGTACTATTTGTGGACCTCCATTATAGAATTTTCAAAGACCTGCTATTCTATTTCTTCCTCTTTTTCATTTACCTCAGTCTGTGAAATTAAAAATAGTTCATGTTCTTCCTGAGTGAGGAAAATGGAATCATCGTCATTTATACTCATAAGGTTTATGTGAAGGTGGTCCAACTCCTCAATTACCTCTTCCCCGTCATCAACGAAATTTTTCTAAAGAGGTGGTATAATCTGTTGATCAAACCCTCTTTATTCCCTTTGGTCTTTGGGGTCTTTCTGCCTAATCTGGAGAGGGTTCCTCCTGAAATTTGGATTTCTAACCTGGGGAACAAGATGATTTTCCCTGGGCAGATTTCTCTCAATGATGGTTATCCTTTCCATCATTCTCTCCATAGTTCTGACTATGGAATACAGTTTAGCATCTGAAGAGGAACTGGAAGTCTCTTCTTTGATTGTAACCCTCCTTTATGTTCTATGCATAGCTCTTTTAGCTATTAGATTTGCTTCCACCTCACTGCACTTTTATGCACGTCTTCCAGGGTGAAAGAATTTCTTTCCCTTAGTTGGTATGACATATCAACATCAAACCCATTAGGAAATTTCATTAAATCCAAACCTCGGGGAGGATTAATATCACCTGGAATAGAATTATAAAGATTGTTGAAATGAATGCTGTAATCCTGCACTGTTTCCCCTTGATTCCTTTTGATATTTTTGTATTCTGATAAAATCTAGAGAGGTTTTTTCTTTAACTCCCATCTGTCGAGAAAAATTTGTTGAAAAGAAACAATGTCAACTATGGTAGCAGGGTGTAAATATTTGAACCAATTTTTGACTTCTCTGGTCAAACTCTGTGCAAAAAGTCTCATCTATACGTCTGCCTCATCGAATGCCTACAAATCAAAGTAATCATTCATATTATCAATATTTTGTTGTATATTAAGAGGTCCAATACCATCAAACTGAGGAAGTCTGGTTTGATAGTCCTGGGACATGGCATGTAAGGGAGTGGCCAACACCAAGGGAGCATATCTTTCTTCCATGATTGGTAGAGGAGGTTGAACAACAACTTGTGTGATTGGAGGAGAAGTGACAGAAGATGTAGAAAATGCAGGAATGGGAGGGATGGAGTGAGTTACTTGATGCTTGACAGAAGTTGTAGCAATAGTCAAGGAAAAAAGTTCATCTGATTGTTGGAAGTGGGATTTGTACAAAGCTTGATCAATATTTTCTACTAGATCTTCGAACCTGTCGAACTCTTGAAGAAACCGTTGATCAAGATTTGTTTTGGGAGAAAGTATTTCATGAGTCCTGGGTTGTAGGATGGTTTGATCTAGGACTGTTTCTCTTACAAAGCTGTCAGATTTGGTTCTAAAAAGGATTTGTTAAAAGGATATGTCAAAATCAAGATCCCGGATAGCAACAAGCTTCTCTGGAAGAGAAGTGGACCTATGAAGAGAACTATGACTCCCAAAACCTTCCACAGTGTTTCTCTTTCTAAGTAACTTTTTTGTACCGTCTACTGTTGTTGCAGGTTCTAGATCAGGGTGAGATCTAGTGTAGAATATTTTAGGAGCCAAAATTTTTAATTTTAGGAAACCTAATCTAATATATACAAACTTCAACAACCTCTGAAAAATATCTCTTTGTAAGTTATATTTTATGATTTGTTCATAAATAAAGTTTTCTTTATCTAGGGAAAATAAATCGTAGGATGGAAAGTTTGTTGCGTTCCCCAGTATGGTCGCCACTTTGTTATCACTCTCTGAAAATTCGTTTTATGTCACGTGGAAACTGTGAGGAACTTGAATTATCGTCGCAAGAGCGAAGACACTAGGTAACTTCTCACAATTGCGAAAAAAAAAGAAATATCGTCACCAATACGACAATATAGGTAAACTAAGTGAAACCAACATTTTTTCACAATTGAGATGATCATTGTGATGAAAACTTTCGTTGCTCACATAGCAAATGCATTGCAACAATTTAAGTTGTCGCCTCCCTTGCGATGAAACCTTTTTTTGTTTATGTAGCAACTACGTCACAAAAATTTACGTTGTCTTCGCACTTGCGACAACCATTGTGATGACAACTTTCATTGTTCATATAGCAAATGTGTCACAACAATTTAAGTTGTCATCACACTTGTGACGACCTTTTCGATGACAACTTTTGTTGTTTATATAGTAAATGCGTCACAACAATTTAAGTTGTCATCACACTTGAGATGACCACTTTTGTTGTTTATATAGAAAATTTGTCACAGGTGTATGATGGTCATCGCAAGTGCGATGAGTAATATTTATTTAAGAAAAAAAATAAAATTGGTTGCACTTTTAATATCAATATTACTAATTTAATATTAATATTACCTTATCCTCCAAGTGGAACATGGTTTCTCCTATAATTCCTTAGATAATGGGGATAGGTCTCAATGCCTTGATAATGTGCATGAGAGGACAATAAATCCCTTAGGCTCTAAATGAATCTTTGGGGAACTACAAGGGCCATGGACAAGGCCACACACCACAAAACATGCCCTATATAAGATATCATTATCATTATAGTGGTATGTGGATTCCATTAGAAGGTTTTATGCATTAGGGATGGGTATTAGATCCTTGACCATGGTTAGGTCAAAATTCAAGGGAATTAGGACCTAAGTTAATATTCTTGATCTAATAGGCCATGATCAAGGCCTCAAACTACAACATAGTTCCTTTAAAGTGAATCTTTGTCATATAAGTAGGATATGGGTATAATAATGAGTTTTTTCATAGTAGGAATGGGTCTCAAGGAATTTACCATAACAAAGGGAGGGAGGAAAATAAGGACCTTATTCCATAAATGGATTTGTAAGGCTCAATATCCATGAACATCACCTTCAACATAATCCCTTTAGAGGAAATATTTGGCCTCCATGTTGAATATGTGTACCATTATGAAATATTTTCCACTAGGGACATGTGAATTAAGTAATTAGTCATGGTAAAGCGAGGGAAATAAGGCCCTTGGGTCATTTATGAATCCTTTAGGGATTAAGGGACATAATCAATGCCCTAAACTACATAACATGTTGTCTATAGGGAATCATGAACCTTTGAGTGAGACATGGGTATTCTTATAATATTTTGTGTATAAAAGATGGCTATGAAGGATTTAACCATGGTTGGGGGATAAATCCAATGAATTAGGCCTTGAAAAAATATTATTGGGTTAATAGGCCATGATTAAAGCCATGAACTACAACATGAGACATTTAAAGGGGATCTTTTGCATACAAGTTGGATGAAGTTTCCATTAGGATTTTTTATGTAGTAGGGATTTATGTTGGGGCATTGACCATGATTAGGTGATGAAAATAGGGTTATTAATCCATAAAGTATGATCAAGGCCTTTAACTATAACATCATCCCTTTAGAGGAGATATTTTTCATATGAATGAGAAAGGGTTTCCATTAGGATTTTTTGTGTAGTCGGGATGGGTATTCAGGCCTTGACCATGATTAGGGGATGAAAATAAGGTCCTTAATCCATAAATAAGTGTAACTAGTCTTATGGGACATGGAATACTCTTCAAACAACTAAAAAAAACTTTTAGAAATCAACTTTGTCCTTGAGCACGATATTGTTACTTTTAGGAGGCTTTACATAAAGGATATGGATCTCACAGATTTGGCTGTAAATGAAGCTTCTAGGGCCCTAGTCCATGAAAAAGGACTCAAACCACCATAAAAACTCAAATCATTGGCCTCTTGGTGGGATATAGGCATCATTAAGAGAATTTTCATACTAGGCATGGGTCTCAAGGCTTTGACCATGGTCAATGAAGGAAAACAAGGGTTGTATGATCTAAATTAGTATTTTAGGGATTATAATATTTAACATATGGATGAGATTTGGGAAATATTAGAAAACTTTAGATGCATTGGATGGATTTGGAGACTGTGACAATGGTCATGCGAGAAAATAAAGGGTCTTAATATCTAAATGAAACTTTTAATGCTCATGAAACATGCACATGTCCTTGAACCACTACAAAGTTTCTTTCAAGGGGATATTTGGCCTCCAATTGGGATATGTGTGACGTTAGGTGGTTTCATGCACCAAGGATAGGTCTAGGGGTCATAACCATGACAAGGAGAGAAAATAAAGGGACTCAAGTCATATATAAATATTTTAAGGATATTATCCATGATCATGGACTCAAATCACCACATAGGACCTCTAAAAAGGCTCTTTGATCTAAAAATGGGATATGGGTGCCTATAGTAGTTTTTTCATACCAAGGATGTATCTTGGTGTCTTGACCATGGTAAAGTAGTGAAAAGAAGAGACATATCAACTAAATGAATATTTGAGGGCTCATGGGATAAAATGGGGTCTTAAACCATTACGTGCATCCTTCAAAGGGGATATTTAGCCACCAAGTGGGATACATATGCAATTAGGAGAAATATTTTACCAAGGATGGGATTTTTTATTAATTTATATAAAAAAATAAAAAAATTATTTTAGGATGCAATTTTAATATTAATATTACCATATTAATAACTATCAATAGAACTCTATCTCTAAGGTCATTCTCAGAACTCATATTTTTCTACAATGTGCCTTAAATGAAGCCATATACCTTCTTTGACTTATCAACCAATCCTTAAATCTATGTAAGAGGTTGGTGGGGAAAGTCTTTTCACATAATAATGGGAGCATGGGTTGAGTACAATCTTCATGCTATGGGAAGTGTAAGAGTCCTACATTCCGCTAGTTATAGGTAATGTCATCCAACATTTCCACCAATGATATCATTGTCATTGACTCTAACATTGTTGGAAGCAAATATAGTTCATCATTCACTATCCATTATATACTCTTTATATCATTGAGAGATAAATATAGTTCTTTTAGGAAATTCTTAGAAAGAATACAATAGATCACGTTCTTTATATCCACACTAAAGAGAACTAGAGAGAATAATATATCTAAGGGACCATGAAGTGCATAAAGTGAATATATTCCTTATGTTGCATGTTGTAGTGGAAGGGAGTTCCTTATCTATCGCAGGTTGAATCAGATTCTTGTAATGCTTTGTGTTGAGAAGGTTAGGTAAGAATGTGAGTAGAAAGGTTGAGATGAGAAATATAGAATCTTATTGCTTAGTTTTTTCACCATGGTGGCCTCATAGCCTAGGTTGGTGGCAGTATCTACACTAGATGGTTGTGGTTAAAAGGAAATTCTCTCTTACATGACCAATCTCTTGGACCAATTTTTGTTAAAAGATAATTCTCATTTTTTTGTTTATGAATATGAAAAATTACTATTACTCCTAGTAATAAAAACATTATGTGTTATGCATGCTATGTGTTTTTTTTTTTTTTTTTTTTTTTTTTTTTTTGTTTTTTTTTTGATTTTGAATTTAAGTGTACAAGAAAATGAAGGAAAATTTCATGATGCAAGAGAAGAAAATGATTTACACATTTTCGGAAATGTGTTTTGGATTGTGGAGGTGACCACCCTTCAAACTTGCATTTTTCAAAGACATTAAAAGGTTAAATGACTGAATAATAGCTAAACATCTATGAGGAAATAACCATGTACAATTGCAAAGGAAGGCTACTAGGTGGGCTTGAAACAAGAGAACTCTTAGCTCACACATACACAATACATAATATAAGATGCCATGTAAAACTCATGTGCACCACTATCTAAGGGAGTTTTAACCTTTAGAATACATTGTGCAATAATATTAGATATGAAGTCTACCTAATAAAATATCATCCCATGCTTGAGCACCCCATGCATAATCAAAATCCATCTTAACCATATGTATCTAGTGCATCGTCTATCATACAAGAGGTTCAAGAGAATTGCTAAGGCTTGAAGTTCTCATAAGAATAGAGGGAGGCCATGAAGCCTAAGGAAATGGCTGGAGGATATGGAGTTCACTATAGTTTAAAATTGCTTAAACATTTCTAACCTACAAGGTTACATATAAAATAAATAATGCAATATAGAA